>ML787351.1:122824-154935 GCA_009831015.1 Picea engelmannii | reverse complement strand
GGCCCAATATCTCAGGGCACTAACTAAGGAGGATAGACCGTACCCTTAGCCATACTACCCGACTACCCAGGTACTAGAGAGTATCTTCCCGAGTGTTGTTCTCGGTGACACTATAGCAGTCCGGCGGCTGATAGGTTTATCTAAAGAGGGCTTCAGGAAATCTAGGTCGATTCGTACACAGGTGTTGTCTGATGCAATACCACTCGAAGGGGTACCAGCAGGGGTTACAAGGGTGGCCAACAGATGTGCGCTTAAGAACCACTTGTATTTCCTGCGTGTATGAATCCCTCAACCGCGGGTTTATGTGCGTAACGACAGATCTCTGTGGCTTAAATACGTCGGAATACGTCTCTACTCTGAAAAAAAAATACCCACAATTTCTGCCAAGGAAAGTGCTCCGATACCACTTGCAAGATACCAAATATATAAAATATGCAGAACAGAAATAAAATGCTAGAAATGGCAGAATAATAGTAAAATATCTAGCATAATCTTCACAATACACATAAATGATATAACAATCGAAATAGAAATAGCACTTTGATTCAGAAAGCAATGTTCACAGGCCTCTTCGAGGGGGAAACCTCCAATCGAGCAACGCTCTGTTACAATAATCTCCAAGCTAGGGTTCTCATACCCTCGACCCTTATTTATACTAAATATGTCTATTAAGAGAAGCATCTAGAGGAAGATCCTTCTAGAAGCGGAATCTTCTATTAGGTCTTCTTACATCCGCCTTATTCTATTTGATTGAAAGGCCTTATTAATATTGACCTTTATTACATCCGAATACATTGATCTACCTATGTGCGGGTTAGGACCTTAACATATTATCCAAGTTTATCTTGATAATTTGACTTTTTATTTTAAAAACTGGTTGGGTCATTTTGGTCATCTTAGAAAAGTTCTCATGTGCTGCAGAAAATTTGGCATTTCTTTAAATCCTTCCAAATCTATTTCTTTAAATCCTTACAAACTCCTCCATTCAAATTGGAGGAGTTCCTATATTCTCCTTCGACATAAGCCACACACTTTGCGTTGACACCTCACTTCTACTGGGACACTTCCCAACATCTTCTTCGGTTTCATCAGGGTGCTTCCTCAGAATCCTTTTAGGATGAAAGGATTCATCGACATACTTTTCCTACACATCTCTAGTATACACCAAAGAATTTCCTACCATCCCTCTAGTGCATATAGAGGACCTTTCCATCAACACCTCCAGCTCACATTGGATGCATTCACAACATTATCTACGGTGGAGACATCCAAACCCTTCTAGTCACATTTATGTGCACAACAATTATAAAAGGGTGCTCACCATTCACTTTTGAAAATTGTTCGTTCGATGCACCCGAGAGAAGAAAAGGATTGTCGAGTGTCAACACAATGGGACCAAGGATTCCCCACCCTTGAACTATCATCACCATCCACATGGTCTACCTTACCAGGTATGCGCTAAGCACATATTCACTCTCTAATATTTAGGGTTAGGGTTTTTATCTCTTGGGTTAAGTTTCAGTTCATCGAACACCCCTAAAACCATGATATCCACTAGTTTTAGTGAATGATAACATTAGTACTGATGACCCCCCTCGTCTTTGGTCATGGACTGATCTTCATTGTCCCGACATGATATTATTTCCCAGACCCGTAATACCTTTCCTCTTCAGAATTGACCTCACCCATTTCTCCTACTAAATGAAACCCTACCATTAGGTCACAAAAAATTTCCCTTGGATGTCAAATGACCCATGATCGAACCCTCTCAGGGTAAGTCTCCATGCTAGTTTTTTCCCTTTCCTTGCAAAACAATGATTTCAAAAAGAAAAAATCATCGCTTGTAGGTTCACAACTATGGTACCTTCAGTTTTTTGGATTCCTCAAGTGCATAAAACCCTTATTCTCGGTTCTATCCATGATGAATTTCTTTCCCTAACTCTCTTTATCATTCAGCCGAGCCCCGACTCTCAAAACTTAAGCTTAGTCAATGAGCCTTTCTTGGGACTTAGATAAATTTTGTTCCGTCCTTTTAGTTTCCGGAGAAGTTTAAGAAATTAACTCCAACCTTCACTGGAATGCTTCATACGATCTCCTCCGGTCTTCACTGGAGGCGTTAATGCAATAAATGTCAGAGTCTTCAGACTACTTAACATAATCTTCATTGGTATAACCCAAAAGACTCAACACAAACTCCTCCGGTGTGTTATTATTCCATCAACACGCTTAACATGATTTCCCCCGGTTTAAACTAGAGGTATTCACGTGAATTGCTCTAGTTTACACCAGAGCACTTTACATAAGCCTCTTTGATATACACAAAAATTTCCTATGAACTGCTCTGGTCTCAAATTTTTTGGTCATTGGCTAGGGTAACCTTTAACTAACCTATCTAGATTTTTCCATTTCCTTTTCACTAAAGCTGAAAATTCCATAATGCCTGCCATCATACTATCATCTTATGATGACAATATCCCACCTAGCATCAACACAAGTGAATCCTTGGGTATTTCACATGGGTTACTTAAATAGATTTAATTTTATGCATATACAACTCTATCTAATAATCTTTATTTCATCGCCAGGTTTTGTCTTTGACTAATTTTGTCTACGCTTGCAGGTTCAAAAATGTCTACAAGGATGAAGGGAACTAGCAAAGCACCTTCCACAGAGGCCTTTCATCATGTATTCCAGCATGAATATGAACCCAACATCGGAGAAGCGATGTATGGCGACACAACCAGATTCCTGGAAAAGGGGGAATATTTGCTCAAATGGGGCGACATTTATCAAATGTTCAAGAAAAAAAACTTCGTCATCGATGTTGAGGACCAAGCAAAGCTTACAATATTCAAGAATATCAAGAAATATGGGATACACAGAGTAGTATCCCGTGCTACAGTATTTCTTTGTGTCGATTCCATTTCCTGGATCCTAAAACACGTAGACTTGGGAAATAGGTACATCTTCAATGCTAGGGGACATCCTATAGCCTCATTCCAACCCACATATATAGTGAAATGTTATCATCTAAAGAAAGGAACCGAGAATCTAGATGATGAACTTCTCGATGGGTTCAAGCGTATGGCCAAAGACCTGTGTCGCATCTGGTGGAAACTAGATAAACAATTTAAGCTCATACCATCCAGTGGATACCCTACAACCACACTAATGGATTCCATATCAATACATGGTGGCCATGTTATGCATATTATATGGAGATATAGATGCCTCTAAAGTTCCTTTGTTGTATATGCCCCTGATTCACTACTGTGAAGACAAAGGATTGTCTTTCAACTGGACTGACATTCTATCAACAAATTTAGTAGAGGCCATCACAACAGTTAAGGAAACCCAACCTAGAACCTTTGTGAACTTCCACATGTCTTCATATCTCCTATATATCATGTGCGTAGAACATCAATACTTAAATATGGGATAGGCATGGCATCCAACAAACCCAACTGTCCACATCTACTACAAGGTATTATGGGAGCACAAGTATATGAAAAATTATCACAAGATATGTGAGCACTTCCTAGCTCCATTATACGAATTCATTTTCTACATGCCAACCCCGTGTATGACTGAAAAATCCAAGAGACAAGGAAAACCCATTAGGAGAATCACGGATGAAGAAAGAGCTCGCGAGGAATCCAAGAAGAAAGTAGAAGAAGCGGAAACAACAAAGAAATATGTTGCAACTACACCTGTGCAATCAGGATCAACAGAAGATGAAGAGAGGGTAGTAGACAAGAAGAGGAGAAAGAAGGAAAAGGTCCACAAAAAGAAGAATGATGTTGCCGAAAATAAGAGGAAAATTGATGAAGCTAAAGCTATATATAATTATGATGTAGCAACAGTAGAAAAAGCAGAAGCAGAAGCAAAGGCGACTTCTGAAAAAGAAGCAACAAGAACAACATAAGAAACACGAAAAGCAACAAATGAAGTTGCAGAAAATGCAGCCGAGGAGGAATAATGTAAGAAGGATGAAGAAACAAGGAATGATGACGCATCACCGATGGACACCAATATCCTAGAGATATCAATAATAGGTACCATCATACATACTATATTTAGTGGGCTAGTCTGGGGCTTTGTACCCGAGTCAAACCAAGCAAATTTCCCAACCTGAAGAAGTTCACATATGATCAGACCACGAGCAAGATTGTACAAGATCAAATAAAGAAAGTGCCCATCATGGGAGGCAATCCAATGTAAGTCCTCACACAGACCTCGGTGACAGAAAACATTAGTGAATACCTAATCTCCATAGCTTCCACCGACACCGCTTTCACTACAACAACAAAATACAACATCTGGAACTTATACCACCAAAATCTAGAGTAGGGTGCACATATCAAATAACTAGAGGAACTACTCAAGAAGGTGAAGCTAGTTGAGATAAACCTTGAAAGCTTCAAGGCTAGTGAAGAGAAATTCAAGACAGAGCTAGGAGAGGCCATCGTAGATATGTACTCCCACCTACACCTGTTTCAACTGAAAACAAACACTATAGTAGAACAACATAACCAAGTGCAGGCCAAAAACATCAAGTTCAACACTATCCGGGAAGGAATAAGTGACATTGATAGATGGATCGACGAGAATCTGGATGCGCCAATCAAGCTCCCACACCCTTCAAGAATAAATAGAAAGGTTGATATCGCTTTGCTAGATCGCTACCAACAAGATGGGAAGAGATAAGACAGAGTGACAATCGACTCAATGGAAATATGTTAACAACTGCACAAGGTGACACAAGACTTGACAAGAAAGTTTCGTCTCCCTCGCCTAGAAGAACTTGGAAAGAATCTCATTATGGAACAACTGCTTGAGAAGGTACACCATAGTACAAGTCATAGGTGAGAGGTAACTGAATCGACCTCCAAGGAGATGATGGACTTGATTAAACAACACCTCATTCAACCCACGAAAGTCTGCACCATGATCTAGACATTCATGGCCACCCTGGAAAAAGATATGCAGACTCTCAATGACAACATGGCCATGCATGAAGCTTCTCTCAATGAGTTTGTTGATTCCCAAAAGCACAACATGGAATCGCTTCCTGCAAATGGGTTGCAATGCCTTATTAATTATATATATTTAATAATAAACTAAATAGGTGGGACCCCCTTATTAATAATAATGATGACAGACGCTTCTTTGATTTGCGCTCACGACTACCTTGCAAAAAAGGATTCTATAGATTGAGAATAAACACATAAATTCAAGCCGGTTTCCATGTGAAATGCATGAATGATGAGCATGATAGCAATTTAATTTGAAAAGATGGAGAGTAGGAAAAAGTTTGTTTTGATAAGCATCTTGGTTTATTCTTGCTACACATATATTTTGGCATGTTGTTCAAATTTCAAGCACGGGCCACATCGCAAGTTATGGTGTATTGCACTTATGGTATACTTGTACATGTTATGGAAAATTGATATGTTGTGTGCAATTATAATCCTTCACTAGTAAGGAATGTGGGACATGATTGTTTTGGTGCTAAAGAATGGTTATAGGAGGTCGATTCAATTTGGAAAATTGAAGTAATATGTTTGGTGGTGAATTTGATACATATGGTTAAATATGTGCTTTGTGAAAATGTTATGGTGGTTTGGGTGCGCTCCATATTTGGCTGTGGTGGGTGACAATTAATGTGGGAAACAACGTGTAATTTATGCACGTCGTTCTTACCCTACCTCGATCTCGCCACCTTCACTTTTTTTGGGCTTGTGTTGGTTTCTTTGGCTAGTGTTACCTCCATTTTTCTCGACCTTTGAAGGAATAGTGGTTCTCATTGCTTTTCTGGAATTCTCCTTACAAGTATGTTGGATCTTAACTCTCCATTCATGAACTGTATCTCCGCTCCGAATAAAATCATGACGTTGGCTCTTAGATTTTCTTACAGAGTGTGTTTTCTTTCCGAACATTATAATGGATGTATGTGGATATTATGGTTGTGCAAATTACATTTAAATGGGTTTTCTTCCTTTGGAATTTAAACGTTTCAAGATGGGAATGATGTTCGACATTCCATTATGTTTGAAATATGTGGTTGTGTTGCGCCCAAAATGAATGCTTCTTATTTTGTTATGAATCTTGGAAAATAATTATGGAAAATACTTCCGGTTTCGCCCATATCTGGTGGTTAAAATTTGAAGGGTTTTCTTTCTGAAATAAAAGAATAGTTGGGTTTTGGTGATTATGGCATAATGCCATACCCTTTAACCAGTCCTTGGAATACTTGCATCTCTTTTGAATTATCATTCCACTATTTGAGACATGTGTATTTGCCTTGTGGCCACCATGTGAAGCCTGTGGAAAGTTTGTTGTGGAAAGAAATGGTTGTTTTGTTTTGAAAACCCCTTATTAATATTTAGCCCTTATGTTTTCCCATACCTCATTTTGTATCCGATATATGGCAGTTAGCGAATTCGAAATCGAATTTTGATACTTGTTTGGTGTGTTGGAGTTACTTCACACACACCTAGGATTTATTTTTCATAAGGTTATTCCTTGTTTATTAGTCATAATTAGTCATTATCCAGTCTCCTATATTTTAGGAGAGAGTATTCCACCTGGAGAATATTCTCTTTCAGTTGACACTTCAGTTTGACTAGTTGAGTTGAGTTTAGATGTTGCATTGGTTTTGTCACCATGCAACATTGAGATCATCACCAACTCACTACTCTTTGTTCAGTTAGTTAACTGAAGACTAGTTGACTAGTTAACTCAGCTAGGTGGCAGTTCACTCTCGTAACTGCCTGAGAGACTAGACTAGGTGGCAGTTCACTCCTGTAACTATTGGTGTGTGTCTAGATCACTCTAGACCACCACTATGGCTCATTAGTTACTTATGTAGCCTATATCTATTGTAAATTATTCACTCTTTGAGTGTGGAATACAATTAATGAGAATTATTTCATTCTTTCTCTCCTTCTTCTTCTTTCTCCTTTTCTCTCTGCAAATGTGTGTATCATTGTTTAGCTATATCTATTCTGTGTAGGTTCAACACATTTACATGGTATCAGAGCCGACAGCCTGCTAAGCAAAATCCACACCAAATTATTTTTGCAGGTACAAAAGATTGAAGACAACAAAAAGATGGATTATTCGCCAGAAATACTTCTCACACCTCATAACTATTTGGAATGGAAGCCAAMAATTCTTCTTATGCTCAGATGCATAGTATTGTACCAAATAACTATGGCAATGGAAGTAGAGCCTGATTCTGTCGATGAGAAAAATGACTTTCTCAATAGACAAGATATGGCCATAGGATGTATCCTCTATTTTATTTCTCCCAAAATTCTCCATCAAGTATATGATGACTCACAAGAACTCACTCCAAATGATTTATGGAGAAGATTGGAGGTTTTTTGGGGGAATAAGGAAGAATGCATGCAAAATGTTGACAAGATAGAGAATGTAGAAAAGCCACTGGAAGATAAATCATCTCAGTTTGAAGAGCCTTCTACACAAGTTTTTGCAGAAATTTGTATTCCAATAATTGAAGATGACGTCTAATCCATTTAAGATTTGTTTTCTGAAATTCATGTGGAATATATATGGCATGGATCTCAGGTGTCACATGCAGACACTTTTCCATACGCAATGCATGCATCTCAAAAGACAAAAAGAGAGCCGTGCACATTAGACGCCATTCTGATATTTTCTGATCACAATTTACAGACACAAATTGGATATTTGAATTCCTCTCGGAAAAATATCCAATTTCAAAAAACAAATTGTTCGAAACGGAGTCTGGAAAGTGAAGTTATGATCGTTTGAAAATCAATAAAATTTCGGCATTTTTCCGAAAACGACCGCATGGTTTTCAAAATTTCATTCAAAATTTATTTGGATATTATTCATTACAAGAAGATAAAGTGGATATATGTGGAAATATCAGTGATTCATATACTTCATCAGATCCGTGCAGACATCTACATCTTCAACAAAATCTTCAAAGAGCACAAACTTGCACAGTTGCGAGGTCTTCTTGGAGTGAAGGACATGGTTGCTTAGCAACTGCCTTTTGTTCCTTATCATTTTTTTTTTATGCATTGTAATTTGAGGGGGGGTTTTGTTCCCATGAGGTTTTCCCTCTTTCCTCATTTAGTGCATTGTATCTTTTGTATTTGGGTACCAAACATGGCCTCGTAGCTGAGACCCATTCTTTATTTTCACCATAGTGATGTTCAAGGGGGGTGTTGGAGTTACTTCACATACACCTAAGATTTATTTTTCCTAAGGTTATTCCTTGTTTATTAGTCATAATTAGTCATTATCCGGTCTCCTATATTTTAGGGGAGAATATTCCGCCTGGAGAATATTCTCTTTCAGTTGACACTTCAGTTTGACTAGTTGAGTTGAGTTTAGATGTTGCATTGGTTTTGTCACCATGCAACATTGGGATCATCACCAACTCACTACTCTTTGTTCAGTCAGTTAACTGAAGACTAGTTGACTAGTTAACTCAGCTAGGTGACAGTTCACTCCCGTAACTGCCTGAGAGACTAGACTAGGTGGCAGTTCACTCCCGTAACTGTTGGTGTGTGTCCAGATCACTCTAGACCACCACTATGGCTCATTAGTTACTTATGTAGCCTATATCTATTTTAAATTATTCACTCTTTGAGTGTGGAATATAGTTACTAAGAATTATTTCATTCTTTCTCTCCTTCTTCTTCTTTCTCGTTTTCTCTCTGCAAATGTGTGTATCATTGTTTAGCTAGATCTATTCTATGCAGGTTCAACACATTTACATGGTGTTGACTCAACAGTGGAAAAGATTGGCTATTTATCTGTGAGGTCTTGCCTATCTTACTATTTACCCATGAGGATTAAAAGGAAAAGAAAGGGGCTATATGATGAATGGCAGTTTGTGTGTTCTTGTTTATTTATGGATTAAATTTCATGACCGATAAAGAATATTTTGGAGAGTCAAGTGACAACATTTTGTGGCAAGCTGATATAGATCTTTAGCTTCAATTTTATTTTGTTGTTAGAGTCTCTTTGTATGGTGCCCATCATAGGCTTCTAAATCTGGCTTTGGTCCCTACCCTTGTAGGGGTTTGTAAATAGAATTCAACTTTGTATCTCAGATCGAAATCAATATAAAAATCAGATTTCCGATTTTGGTCTCACATGTGTATCTTGATGATGTTGTTCAGATTTTTCTTTTGTCCTTGTCTCTTATCGATGTACACACTTATGCAATTTCTTGCTTCTTTTTCTTTCTTTTCCACAATTACATATAATATATATAAAACCAACCTTGGTCCCTCGTACTTAATACCTGTGGATTAAGTGATTGTTTTTTTATTTTAAGGCTATAAACCCCGTGTAAAATTCCCAACTATCTTGTCTTAGCCAAGTAAGATTTGAAAATGTTTTAATAAGGTTCCAAATACCTTTTCCTCAACATTAATTTGGTTACCATACTGGGGAGATGTTCCATATCTCTTTGGTTCATTGTATCGCGATTATATTTTATTTTTTTGTTTTGTCCGATGACTCTTTGACTGATTTTTTTTCCATGACGATACATGTTACAAGACAACCCAATATTGGAAACAATCTTAATGACCAAACCAGTATTGCATTGACTTTATTAAACACTATTTTCGAAACTGCTAGTACTCGCACTGAATTTGAACACTATTGGGAAGTAGTTGAGAGGGACATAAATATTCTTGAACGTTGGGAAGCCAAGCAAAGGAAGCCTCGAAATCAACTGTAACCTCCCTTTTTCTTCCTCTTTGGTTTTTCATTTTATGTCCTCTAATATTTTGATTTCTCGAAGGAGAAGAGGGTTGTCCCCCGAAGCTACCCCTATTTTTGAAATAGGAAGGAGGGAAATTTTCTTATCAACACAACAAAGTGATCTTAGGCGAACCTTATCTGATTCTTCTAGTTCATATTTATCATCCATACATATCACTTTCAACATGACATATGCGGGTAGTGGTAGTGGCACCAGAGGTGCCTCCTCCTTACAACCTTCTACTTCATCAGTAATTGGTAGTATCTACAGTCATCAAGTCCCTGTTCAATCCACTACTAATCCTACTAAATTCATAAAGAAATATGGACTTTTCCAATTTGAGGAAGATGCTTCAACCAACCCATGGCACGTATCTTCTCCCTTGAATCTCGCACCAACCACTCACCCATTACCAAAATTCAAGGATCATTTACCTAGGTTCTCGGGAAATGGTATTGTTACTACAAATGAACACCTGGTAGAATTTTATAATTCTTTTCATAACATAGGGGATAACGATAACGACACTTGCATGCATTTATTTTTCAATTCTATTGAAGGGAAAGCAACAACATAATTTTTTGACCTCCCTCCCAAAATCCTTTCCACTTGGGAAGAATTTGTTTATTGGTTCAAGTCCACTTATGGATAGCCCAAGAGTCCAACTGAGCAATTAATGGAATACAATAATATTTCCTATAAGGATGGTGAAACCATTAAATATTTTAACCTTCTCTTCACCAAATTATATAATCAAATCCCTGAACTAATCCACCCTCAAAATCTTGCTACTTTCATGCATTATTATAATGCATTGCCTCCTTCTTATCGTTATAGACTTGAAGAGAAAGCTATTGAGAATCTCGGTTCCACCCTTCAGACTTGCCTAGAATATGAAGAGAAACTCGAAAGAACGGGTCTCCCTAAGGGAGACTTGGTCAAGCAAACAAACATGTTTGCCCCACTACAACTCGTGCAAGATATGAATAATAGGATGATAGCCTACGAGAAAAAAGGAAATTCCTCTTCCTCTTCCCCTATGGATTCTTCTTCTTCCTTAGCACCTTCTAGGAATACTAATGAAAACAATTTTCAGCCAAAGGCCATAATGGCTTGCAGTTGGTGTAACTTCTGCAAAGAAAATCACGAGGAGAGTACTTGCAAAGTTAAGAGAATTGTTAGGGATAAGATCTTTGGAAAAAGGATCGATACCACGATTGTTGTTTAGATTGGGTTGAACCAGAAGATGTTATGGTAATTAATACCATGAATAAACCTTACACTGCCAAGGGAAAATATGACCTTCCACACACTTCATCCACCCCAAGCTCATCTTCTCAAAATGATGATACTCAAGTTGTCAGAACTTCAGATAATCAAGGAGTGGCTTCTCCTCTTCCCTTGTTTAAGTATAATATCCTTAATCAATTGACTAATATCAAAGATGATGCTACTCTTTTGGACATGGTTGTCGTCCCAGAACAACATAAGAATCTTAAAACAATTATGGAAGGTAAGATTTCTACCATTTCCAATCTATTTGAAGAGTCAAAGAAAGAGGACTCAATTGTAAATAAGACAGGTGTAAATAATTTTAGGAACCCTGTAAAAAAAACCCCTTTCTATATCTCAATAAAAATCATGGATAAAATAGATCATTGTTTCCTAATTGATGGCGGGTCCAGTCCAAGTGTGATGTCTAAAATTATCATGGAAGAACTTGGCTTATCTTGCACTAACGAAAATTCTAGGAGCATGCTCTCTTACAACAATTTGTAATAATCAACTATAGGTGAAATCAAGGATGTAACCTTATTTTTGTGCACACATATAGAGATAAGAACAACCCTCAACATCCAAGTAATTGATATGCCAGTGAGTAACTATTCAATTATTTTAGGAAGAGATTGAAAAACCTTAATTGGTGGATACCTTTCACTTGATGGTACACATTTGTCCGTCCCTCAGAACGGAAAGAAAATTATAGTCCTTAGGGAAGGAACGATTTCACTGTATATAGAGAGTGTTCCCCAACCTAATGTAAATTATCTCGAAGAAGATTTGGGAGTGTACTCTATCTTTGCTGATGAGGGTGACACTATTCTTGAACTAGTTGATTTTGATGATGGCATGTGACACATGCATTTCGATGGCTCATGTTCAAACGAAGGTAATGGAGTTGACATCATTTTATATTTTCCTATAGGTAAAATCCACAATTTCTCTTATAGGTTGGAATTTGCTAGCACAAATAATGTCACTGAGTTTGAGGCCTTATTGTTAGGGATAAAAAATGTATATAACCTTGGTTGTCGCCACCTTACAGTTTTTGGTGATTTTGAACTTTTTTGAATCTAGTATGTAAGATTTATTCACCAAGAAATAAGTTACTTAAACGTTATACTCAAGCTGTTTGGATGCTGATTTCAAATCTATTATCATTTAACATCACTCATGTTAAGAGGAAACTTAATTCAATGGCTGATAGGTTATCTTTTTTTGCAGCATCCCCTACCCATCATCTTTTACCTCAAAGACATGATTGTACGTTTCAATCTCTATATCTTCCTCACATCCTTGATAACGTAGAATCATGGCAGGTTTTCGCGAGTGACGAAGGCATTTGCGCTTTCATACAAAATGACTCGTTTAAGCCCAAAGAAATCATCTCTATTGAAGATGACAAATTTCCTAAAGGCTTGACTCCTCTCGAAAGTTCATTTTCGTCAAGTGATGTAGGAAACAAAGAAACACATAAGGAAGAGGAGTCAAAAATGAAAGTTGGTGATACCATTTCCTTGAATATTGGGACATCCAAATCTCCAAAGATCATTAAATTAGGTGACCAATGTTCTGATGAAGAGAAAGAAAAATTCACAGAATTATTCTATGAATTTCAAGATGTTTTTGCCTGGTCATACGAGGATATCCGTGGTTTTGATCCTTCTCTCATACAACATTCCATTCCTATAAAGGAAGGGGTAAAACCAGTTAGGAAAAAACAAAGACCTATTAACCCTGCGCTCGAAGCCACTATTAGAAAAGAATTGGAAAAATTGTTGAAAGCTAATATAATCTTTCTAGTTAAGTATTCTGATTGGGTTTCAAACTTGGTTCCTATTCAGAAAAATAATGGCCAAATCAGATTATGTGTTGATTTTCGGGAATTGAATAGAGCAAGTGTCAAAGACCATTTTATGCTTCCTAATATGGAAATGATATTACAACAGGTTGCAAGGTCTCAAATGATGTCCTTACTTAATGGTTTTTCTGGGTATAATCAAATCAAGGTAAAAATGATTGATAGGTATAAAACCAAATTTACCACACCCCGGGGCACATTCTCTTATGAACGCATGCCTTTTGGATTATCTAATGCAGGTGACACCTTTCAAAGAGCTATGCAAATAGCTTTTGATGATCTAATTGGTAATATTATCCAAGTTTATCTTGATGATTTGAATTTTTATTCTAAAAACTGGTTGGATCATTTTGGTCATCTTAGAAAAGTTCTCATGCACTACAAAAAAATTGGAATTTTATTTTGGGAAAACATATGCAGGTAAAAGTCCCTTTGCCTGTTGTCAAGTTTATGCTTTCACAAGCTTATCTTTCAAGAAAACTTGCACATTAGATTTCCAAGATTTAGGAGCATGATTTGATGATCACAACTTTGAAGAAAATCAAGGGACGAGACCTATCCCTTCACTTAGCTCAACACCCTGAACCAAGTGAAGAACTTGACGACCAAGATAATCCTCTTTCAACACTATTTTATATTGAAAATCTGAATCTTTCTCTATCTAAGCATCCTTGGTATACAAATCTGGTATATTATTTGTTGTATCAAAGGTGTCCAAATGGGTTGGATCATCACTAGAGAAGGATACTCCGCCTTGAATCTTCCAAGTATATTATTTTAGGAGAATTTTTTTTTAGGAGGTCTGCTGATGGTTTGTTACTTTGATGTGTAAATGATGAGGAAGAACATAAATTGTTGCATGAAATCCATGGATCATCAACTTCTTTCATTCACATCAGTGGCCATTTTTCTGCTATGGCTATTGCTTTTAATATCATAAGAAATGGTTACTACTGGCCTTTGATATTCCACGATTCATATAAATTTGCAATATCCTGTGATAAATGTCAAAAAATCGCTAGGAAAGAACGCCTTTCTTCCATGCCTTTACAACCTATCCTCCTGGATTTCCCTTTTTCTAAATGGGGTATATACTTTATTGGTCCTATCAACACTCCATCTTTTGTAGGGAATATATTTATTTTGACAACCACTGATTACTTTACTAAGTGGACAGAGGCTGCTCCTCTTGACACACACAGGATGAGCAGGTAATTTCTTTCCTAGAATCTAATATATTTTCCAGATTCAACATCCCATTAGAGATCAGTACGGACAATGGACCAGCCTTCATTTTTGCAAAATTGACCCAATTTATGGCTAAGTTAGGTGTCAAACATTTCACTTCATTTTCTTATTACTCTCAGGGAAGTGGGAAAGTAGAGTCCACTAACAAGAATCTGGATAGGATCATAAAGAGAATCATAGAAGACAAACCTCGCCAGTGGCACACACTTCTCACTTATTCTCTTTAGGCAGACCGTACAACCACCAAAGAAAGTACAAGCTTTACTCCCTTCCAACTCGTATATGGCCAAGTGACTATTTTTCCTACTGAGCTAGATATTTCCTCCTTACGGTTGATGTTATAGACTGAAGAATTAAATTATTCTAATGTTCCCCAAAGGATAAATGCACTGTTAGCCCTGGAAGAACAAATAAACCTTGCCTTGGAGAACCTAAAAAGAAGGCAACAAACAATGAAAAAGTATTTTAACAAGCGAGCAAAGGCTGCTGAATTCAAGATTGACGAAAAAGTCCTACTATGGGACTCAACCCATGCTGAAAGAGGGAGACATTCTAAATTCCATAAATTATTTCTAGGTCCTTTCAAAATCTCCTTTATCCTTGGAACAAAATCATACCTTCTAAATGATTTGGATGATAGATTGTTTTCTTACAGTACTAATGGTTTTTGTTATCATGCAATTTGTACTTTCCCAAAGCAAGGCAAGTGGATACTAAATTGGCGTAACAAGGAGGATGTCCTATCACTGTCACCTTAATAAGACACCTAATTCTATTTAGGAGTAGTACCCCAGGGGAGACGTCAGCAATGACCTGGGGGTTTGATAAGCCTAAGGTAGAAGTAGTAAGAAAGTACCACCCCTCTCACAGGTCACTCTAATAAAAACTTCCAAGGTTTTAATGAGATGAAGCAAAATAATATTTAAGTGTACCTGCCTAGAACAAGACAACAAGAAAACATATGTTATTTGCAAGTACCATATGATGTCAGTGCTTCATAAAACCATAGAATTTTGGAAAATGAACAAGATGATATAAAACTGAAGCAATACAAATATTTATAACAACAATGTATATTTAGAAACAAATACACAATTATGCCTTAATAATGCTTCAAAAATGACAATAAATAATAGCCTAAAATTGACAAAAATGATAATAGTTGTGAGAAGCAATAATGACAATGTATAATCAACTTTTTGTCTTGCTTTTAGGATGAATTTGCTGCTATTATAGATGGTTGTAGCAATTTTTTGCGACATCAGAAAATTAGTTAGTGAGTTAGTCTAATTTAGAGTTAGTAAAAGTTAGTAAGAGTTAGTAAAAGTATTAAGGAAGATGGTTTAAGAGTTTGTTTGGTCAATCAATCACTTACAAAGAGTGACCTAGTGCCTTTTAGGGTAATGGAGTCAAAGTTTGCAACGAAAATTATTAGAGGAAAACACAAATGATAATATGTGATATAAAGGGATGAGTAAGATGATTGAGGTGTTAGTAACCTAAGGCGTCAATATCTAAAACCCTAGAGGAAAAAAATGCTAGAAAGTAGGTAACCCTAGGCCCTAGCATTTTCCTTCTTCCTTAGATCAAGATTGAAATAAAATATGTGAAGATAATGAAGCAATGCTACTAGAGTGCTAAAAAGGTAGGGCTCTATTATATTCTTCAAAGGAGATGTTTTCTAGAAAAATCAAGTATGTGGAAAATTACAAAGAGAAGGACAATAACATGTTCTTTTCCCCTAGGGTTTCAAACTAGCAATCTCATAATATTAGAAATGAATAAGAAAATGTACCATAACCATTCAAAATAAATGAAGTATTGCATATTTTACTTACTTCATCAAGAATAATCTAGCCACAAAACCCTAGTTGAAGACTTTCCACCATGAAAATGCCAAAATACACCCAAAATAGCCTCTCCAATAAGTTGTGCACTAGTTAATTTCAGCCAAGTACTCTTAAAGAGGGCCAAATTTCAGACCTCACACTTGTGTGAGTGAAATATGATGAAAAATATAAGATATTTATCCCTTATTTATACAAAAATCATGACCTTTAATTACAATTTAGGTCAAAAAAGGCCGACATGGACAGTTTACATCAAAAATCCAATTTTACATAAAATTAACAATTTAAAACCCTAATTTGTCTTTAGGGATGATGTCATT
Source organism: Picea engelmannii (assembly GCA_009831015.1). NCBI lineage: Eukaryota > Viridiplantae > Streptophyta > Pinopsida > Pinales > Pinaceae > Picea > Picea engelmannii. The sequence continues at coordinate 138,597 of ML787351.1, read as the reverse complement.
CCCCTCTAAGGGTGACGTTAGGCTCCAATGGAATGCTAGGCCTCAAAAGTGAAACGTTAGGCCTCAAAAGGCCTCAGAAGCTGCCACACGTGCCAACCAAGCCTTCCTCATGCCAAAACACTAACTGGATGATGCCAAGGCTCAATATGATGACGTCAGGGGCCTTCAAGGGACAACATCATGGTGGAAGGGAAAGACCCCCCTAGATCCAGGTCTATCAAAGTGTCTCTAGTGAAACATCCTTCTTTTTCTCTGGTGCAAGCCTCTGGTGTCCCTTTGCCGCTAGCTAGGGTCACAACATCCATCTAGTGGGATTTTAGCCCCATGGAGGTCCGAACTAATCATATCCCCATATATACTTGTTCATCAGGAATGGTCCTACAAAAATGAAAAAGTATTCCCTCCATGGGATCATAAGTCACAGGGATCATAACAATGCCAATCATGTCTAATAATCAAGTTACCCAAACATGTGCATCAAACCCCCCTTTACCCAGACAAATGCTCAAAGACGTTATGCAGTTTAACAAGCCAGGTTTGGAGAGGGTCTCAGGATGTCCTATTGGGATAATCCTCCTCAGGTTTGGGGTTTTTCCCAGGTGAAGACCAATCCAGGTCATGTATATGCATGAGATGATGTAGGGAATGTTTAGGCAAGGGGTACAATGATAACATGGAAATGTATGTCTTACCTGTGGGTGGCTTTGTAGAGGGCAAGTTGCACATTGTCATGGATTCCATTGTTTCCAAGCCCATTCAATGCCTTTTACTCTTTCTCTTATTGATTTTTCTTTTCAATAGAATAGTTGGAGGGCACTGTCCTGGCGTGGTGACCAGTGGTGACAATGCTACCCACAAGCATTTCACGGAAATGAAAAGGCTGGCTCATGATGAGACCCCCTTTCTCTTGGATATGCCACCAAGAGAAACTACCCTGGTTTGGTGACCAGAAGGATGGAAATGTCATACCGCTACATGCCCATGGACCTAATAGGCCGACTCATGATGAGACCTCCTATCCACCAACTAGATCTTGAGTTTTATTTTACTTCATGGGTCCCCTTTTCTTGCTGAGAAGCCTTTTATTTCTTTCTAGGGAATCCCTGGGCGAAGCATCTCAAGGATTCATTTTGGATTTTAACTTTTTCCAGCTACTTTTACCCTTTGTTCCTTTATCCCCTTCTTCCCACAAGGCAAGGTACAACCCTTACTAGCTTGGAAAACCCAATGCTCGAACTAAGGTAGGGGAAATATGAGAGGGACAATGATGAAAAGTGGTAAGTATGGAAGGAATGGTTGATGACCTTTCATAGACCTACCCAATGGAAACTCATCCCTAAGGGAACCAACTTACTAGGGAAATATGTCACCCCCCCAGGCATGGACAAGTTAAAGAGAATAATTTCCAAGCAAACGTCATGAAACAAAGAGAATTTAGTGCACATATTCAAATGCTTTGAAAATCAGAGTGACACATACCATGATACCCAGACTCATTACCTCATGGAGCAAGACCCACTGCTACTTCAGAATTAGGCCGATGGGATGGATGTTGTTGTTGCTGATAGATAGGAGGTGCTGAATAAAATATGGGCCCTCCAGGGCCAAGCTCAAGTCATATGGCTCTCGGTAGTCCATGTCTAGGGCATGTGGGCCTCAAGACATAATATCCTTAGTTATCCCTAGGATAGGGGATAACATATGACTCCAACGCGGGGACATGTGCTCACCATAGAGCACATGCGAACCTCAACATCTCTGGCATGACCTGTGATCTGCTAGATCTCAACAAAAATGATCAGTAGTCTCTTGGGGTGGTGATATCACCCTTGGCTCATATATGATACAATGAAATAAAAGTAAGCATATATACAAATAGAAATGAAATTACAACTACACTACTCTAGCATAATATGCAAATGGTATATAAAATGAATGCAAATGCCGACCTACTTACCTATACTTACTTGTTGGTTGAATGCTAGGTATAGTCAAATATCCAGTGAAACCATCCTAGCAATGTCTCATAATACCTGACTCCATGCTTCATCATAAACCAAAACAATGATAAGTCAAGCAAAAAAATAACATGAGTTAGAAAATGTATGTTATCATCGAAAATCGTAAAGTCTAGCTCATGGAGGTGGGAGGGAGGGACAAAATTATGCCAATTCACACCTTTAGGAAAGTGCTCAATCCATCTCAGAAATGGATTGTGAAAAATGAAAGGTTCAATAGACTGAATCAAAGAGTCTGAAGGCTAGCTACCTTAGACGTATTCACAATCTGAAGTCTGGGAAGGGAATAGCAAGAACCTAGGGGATGACTGAGAATTTCTTAGGGGAAGGCTGAAAGATTGAGATAAAAAACTTTTTCTTGAGGTATTCAACCTACCCTTGAATTCTAAAAGTAAGCTTTGCCTCAGAGAAAATTTACGACAAAGGGCATGCTTCCCAACTACACCTTTAGTGACATAGTGAGATTAAATAGTCAAATGGAGCTGAAAGACATTGTCATAAGGATCCTTCTCTAGGAAAGCAATGAAATCACCTTTATCAATATCCTAGCAAAACGATGGTTGATAATATTCTTCATGGAATAAATCCAGGTGCTCAAAAGAATATTCATCAAAATCCTCAAGGTATGACTGAAAATCATTACAAGAACATGGCACTAGGTCATCCTTGGGTATCTGAATTTTTTTTGTAATCATGTCATCTCCTTGTTGCCAAATGTCAAAACTATTAGTAACCTCATATGATAGTTGTAAAGGAAACTTTTGGAAATTAACCTCAATGTTGTAAATGGGATCCCCATCATATCCAATCACATGCCATTTATGCTTTCCGATATGTATGAATTCATCAATATTATCAACATAGTCATCAACTCTATCATAACATGAAGGGCTTAAAACATCCAAGGGATCCCCTAACACTTCTTCTTTTTCCAAATCATAAAATAACACATCATCAAAATCTTGGAAAGGGAAACAACTTACCGTGTTTACTTCTTCCTATGCAGGAGATACAAGTATTTGGATAAATTCATCAAATGGAAGAGCAAGCATCATTGTATCATCCTCATTACTTGCCTCTACATATTAAACTTTACAACAAGGAGGATCTACCTTGACCAAGGATTCCATTTCTCCTTCACTCTCTGAATCATAGAGTAAGGTATTATCAAAAACCTGAAAAGGAATGTGACTAACCTCATCCTCTTCTTCTTGTGCAGGAAAAATAGGATTTGGGATGGCTTGATCAAAGGGAGGTGCACACATCAATACTTCATCATTATGTTTAATATCTTCAGGCTGTCTCTCTTCAACCATGTCTTCATTATCCTTGATAGAAGCATGAGTAATTTCTTTCTCTTCCTCATGGGATTGGAAACCCTCATTAATATCCTTCTCCTCAACCTCCTGTCGGTTGATGACTTGTTCCCTTCTTTCTTGGAAGTTACTAGTAAAGGTCTCAAGGGAAACTAATCTCTCCAAACTAAGAGTATCTGGGGAAAAGAAGTGTCATTTCTTGAACAAGGAGATATTTGCTTTGATTTCTATAGCCATGTGATAATCTTCATGGATTGTTTTTGGCCCATTTTTACTGAGGAGAAACCCTAAATGCACTAAGAGTGCATTGGTATATAGGTAAGAAATGTATTTGTCTTCAAGATGATGGCTTCTAGGAATTTTCCATAGCAAATTTTCAAACCTATCTTGGAATTCCTTGACAGTCTCATTCTTAGTTTGTTTTATATACTCGAGTATTTTTAGTAGCATTTGGATATCTTCCAATTTAATACCCCATCTCTTGAGAAAGGTTTCTTATAATTGTTCCATAAATGCGATGCTAGCATGAGGGAGATCATCATACCATTCTGTAGCATTGCCATGAAGAGTGGTAGATAAAAGTTTCATTTCCAAATCCTCAACATCATCACTGATAGGGTGGAGTTGAAAGAAAGCCCAAAAATCGTCCATGTGATTGTCATCTCTAACCCCATCACTACCAGTGAATATAGGGATCCATTTCTCATACCTCAAGGTAATTTGTCGAGGGTATCCCAAGATTTTACTCATGTCTAAAGGTTTGAAATTTCTCGAGTCCCATTGAGAAGCCATGGTTGGCTTTGTTATCAGTGGAGTCACCATATAATCCTTCAAGGGATCATCAAAGAGAAAAGAGGGAATCACCCTCAGTGGATTCACTAGGAAAGCTTTGTGAAGAAAAGGCTTTGGATAAAGGCTTACCGAAAAAGTGTCGTTTGATGAATATTGACTCAGTGTTCCCTGGTAGCGGCACTAAAATTTTATCGCGCAATTTGTACTTGCCCAAAGCCAAAGGAAAGTGGATACTAAATTGGCGTAACAAGGAGGATGTCCTATCAATGTCACCTTAATAAGACACCTCTTTCTATTTAGGAGTAGTACCCTAGGGGAGACATCCTCAGTGACCTGGGGGTTTGAGAAGGCTAAGGTAGAAGTAGTAAGAAAGTCCCACCCCTCTCACAGGTCACTCTGATCAAAAGTTCAAAGGTTTTAATGAGATGAAGCAAAATAATATTGAAGTGTACCTTTCGAGAACAAGACAACAAGAAAATAGATGCTATTTGCAAGTGCCATATGATGTCAGTGCTTCATAAAACCATAGAATTTTGGAAAATGAACAAGCTGATATAAAATTGGAGCAATACACATATTTATAACAACAATGTATATTTCACAACAGCTACATAATTATTCCTTAATAATGCTTCAAAAATGACAAGAAATGATAGCCTAAAATTGACAAAATGATAATAGTTTCCAGAAGCAATAATGGAAATGTATAATCAACTTTTTGTCTTGGTTTTAGGATGAATTTGTTGTTGTTATAGATGGTTGTAGCAATATTTTGCAACAACAAAAAATTAGTTAGCGAGTTAGTCTAATTTAGAGTTAGTAAGAGTTAGTAAGAGTTAGTAAAAGTCTTAAGGAAGATGGTGTAAGAGTTTGTTTGGTCAATCAATCACTTACAAGGAGTGAACTAGTGCCTTTTAGGGTAATGGAGTCAAAGTTTGCAGCGACAATTCTTAGAGAAACACACAAATGATGATATGTGATATAAAGGGGTGAGTAAGATTATTGAGGTGTTAGTAACCTAAGGCCTCAATATCTAAAACCCTAGAAGGAAAAAATTCTAGAAAGTAGGTAACCCTAGGCCCTAGCGATTTCCTTCTTCCTTAGATCAAGCTTGAAATAAAATATGTGAAGCTAATGAAGCAATGCTACTAGAGTGCTACAAAGGTAGGGCTCTAGTATATTCTTCAAAGGATATGTTTTCTAGCAAAATCAAGTAGGTGGAAAATTATAAAGAAAAGGACAATAACATGTGCTTTTCCCCTAGGGTTTCAAACTAGCAATCTCATAATCTTAGAGATGAATAAGAAAATGTACCATAACCATTCAAAATAAATGAAGAATTGTATATTTTACTTACTTCATCAAGAATAATCTAGCCACAAAACCCTAGTTGAAGACTTTCCACCATGAAAATTCCAAAATACACCCAAAATAGCCTCTCCAAGAAGTTGCGCACTGGTTAATTTAAGCCAAGTACCCTTAAAGAGGGCCGAATTTCAGACCTCACACTTGTGTGAGTGAAATATGATGAAAAATATAAGAGGTTTATCCCTTATTTATACAAAAATCATGACCTTTAATTACAATTTAGGTCAAAAAAGGCCGACATGGCCAATTTATATCAAAAATCCAGTTTTACATAAAATTAACAATTTAAAACCCTAATTTGTCTTTAGGGATGATGTCATACCCCTTTTAGGGTGACATTAGGACCCATCATGGAACCCTCAGCCTCAAAAGCTGCCACACGTGCCAACCAAGCCGTCCTCATGCCAAAACCGCGAAAACCCTAATTGGATGATGTCAAGGTTCAATATGATGATGTCAGGGGCCTTCAAGGGCCAACGTCATGGTGGAAGGGAAAGACCCCCCTAGGTCAAGGCCTACGAAAGTGTCTCTAGTGGAACATCCTTCTTTTTCTCCAGTGCAAGCCTCTGGTGTCCCTATGCCCCTAGCTGGGGTCACAACATCCATCTGGTGGGATTTTAGCCCATGGAGGTCTGAACTAATCATCTCCCCATATATACCTGTCCGTCGGGCATGGTCCTGCACAAACAATAAGTACGCCCTCCATGGGATCATAAGTCACAAGGATCATAGCAATGTCAATCACGTATACTAATCAAGTTACCCAAACATGTGCATCAAGCCCCCCTTTACCCAAACAAATGCTCAAATACGTTATGCAGTTTAACAAGATAGGTTTGGAGAGGGTCTCAAGATGTCCTATTGGGATAATCCTCCTTAGGTTTTGGGTGTTTCCCAGGTGAATACCAATCTAGGTCATGTATATGCATGAGATGATGTAGGGAATGTTTGGGCAAGGGGTGCGATGATAACAGGGAAATGTAGGTCTTAGCCGTGGGTGCCTCTGTAGAGGGCGAGTTGCACCTTGTCATGAATTCCATTGTTTCCTAGCCCATTCAATGCCTTTAACTCTTTGTATTATTTCTTTTTCTTTTCAAGAGAATATATGGAGGACATTGCCCTGGCATGGTGACCAGTGGTGACAACATTACCCACAAGAATTTCACGAAAATGATAAGGGTGGCTTGTGATGAGACCCCCTTTCTCTTGGCTATGCCACCAAGATCCACTACCCTGGTTTGGTGACCAGATGGATGGTAGTGTCATACCACTACATTCCCATGGGCCTAATAGGCCAAATCATGATGAGACCTCCTATCCACCAACTAGATCTTGAGTTTTATTTTATTTCATGGGTTCCCTTTTCTTGTTGAGAAGCCTTTTATTGCTTTCTCAGGAATCCCTGGGTGAAGCATATCAAGGTTTCATTTTGGATTTTAACTTTTGCTAGCTTCTTTTCCCTCTAGGCCTTTATCCCCTTCTTCCCACAAGGCAAGGTACAACCCTTACTAGCTTGGAAAACCCAATGCCCGAACCAAGGTAGGGGAAAGATGAGAGGGACAATGATGAAAAGTGGTAAGTATGGAAGGAATGGACGATGACCTTTCATAGACCTACCCAGTGGAAACTCATCCCTAAGGGAACCAACTTACTAGGGCACTATGTCACCCCCCCAGGCATGGACAAGTTAAAGAGCATAATTTCCAAGAAAAATGTCATGAAGCAAAGAGAATTCAATGCACATATTTAAATGCTTTGAAAATCAGAGTGACACATACCATGATACCCAAACTCATTACCTCATGGAGCAAGACCCACTGCTAATTCAGAATCAGGCCGATGGGATGGATGTTGTTGTTGTTGATAGATAGGAGGCGTTGAAGAAAAGATGGGCCCTCCAGGGCCAAGCTCAAGTCATATTGCTCTCGATACTCCATGTCTAGGAACTGTGGGCCTCGATACATAATCTCCTTAGTTATCCCTAGGATAGGGGATACCGGTTCCCAATTTAAACATTATGTGGAACCAACTTGATCATTAACGCTTTGTGTAAACATGATTGATGTGTATAGTCCTTTGTCTTAATTTTTTTTTTTACTTTGGTTTGTTGATTTTTAATTTATGCTATTTGTTTCGCGTAATCATCAGAAATAAAGTGTGGATCAATTTTACCATAACAATGTCATTCTGCAAATATTGTTGATCGATGAAAATAAGATACACACAATTGTCACGATGTCCTCTTTTGATACACCGTTGGAATAACGTTTTGGCTTTGAATACTGTTGTAGTATAGTTGGTTTTGTTTTCTTCCTTGTTTCTGCTATCCCTTTCTTCCATCCATCCTGATATTCAAGAGCATATCAAAAGCATTCTCCCTGAAATTCTTAAAATCATTATCATTTATGAATCTTATTCAATTGTTATGCATACAGGACCAACTCCCCTCATACACTCACTTTCCATAAGTTATTCCCCGAAGTCCTGACTCATTATTTCCCTTAAAACATCATTTTCTCCCTGTTGCATAGCTATTATTTTCAACAATTTTTGATCACCTAATTATATTGGTCTATGAAACCAAACATTCTGAGTTCTAAATATGTTGATAACAAATTTCCCTGTAGAGTCACCAGTTTCTTGACGCCCAAAAATGCAACATGGAATCCATGCCTGTAAATGAGTTGCAATTCCTTATTACTTATATATATTTAATAATAAACTAAATAGGTGGGACCCCCTTATTAATAATAATGATGAAATACGCTTCTTTGATTTTCACTCATGACTACCTTGCAAAAAAGTATTCTACAGTTTGAGAATAAACACAAAAATTCAAGCCGGTTTCCATGTGAAATGGATGAATGATGAGTGTGCTAGCAATTTAATTTGAAAAGATAGAGATGAGGAAAATGTTTTTTTTTATGAGCATCTTGGTTTATTCTTGCTACACATATATTTTTCCACGTTGTTCAAACTTCAAGCACGAGCCACATCACAATTTATGGTGTATTTCACTTATGGTATACTTGTATATGTTATGGAAAATTGATATGTTGTTTGCAATTATAATCCTTCACTAGCAAGGAATGTGGGACATGATTGTTTTGGTGTTAAAGAATGGTTATAGTAGGTCGATTCAATTTGGAAAATGGAAGTAATATGTTTGGTGGCGAATTCGATACATATGGTTAAATATGTGCTTTGTGAAAATGTTATGGTGGTTTGGGTGCGCTCCATACTTGGCTATGGTGTGTGACAATTAATGTGGGAAACAACGTGCAATTACTACACGTCATTCTTGCCCTACCTGGAGCTCGTCACCTTCACTTGTTTGCGCTTTTGTTGGTTTCTTTGGCTAGTGTTACCTCTGTTTTCCTTGGCCTTTGAAGGAATAATGGTTCTTGTTGGCTTTCTGGCATTCTCCTTACAAGTATGTTGGCTCTTACCTCTCCATTCATGAACTACAACTCTGCTCCGAATAAAATCATGATGTTGGCTCTTAGATTTGCTTACAGAGTGTGTTTTCTTTCCAAAGATTATAATGGATGTATGTGGATATTATGGTTGTGCAAATCACATTTAAATGGGTTTTATTCATGTTGGAATTTAAACGTTTCAAGTTGGGAATGATGTTCGACATTCCATTATGTTTGAAATATGTGGTTGGGTTGTGCCAAAAATGAATGTTGCTTATTTTTTTATCACTGTTGGAAAATAATTATGGCAAATATTTTCGGTTTCTCCCATCTCTGGTGGTTAAAATTCGAAGGGTTTTCTCTGTGAAATAAAAGAACAGTTGCATTTTGGTGATTATTGCATAATTCCATACCCTTTACCAGTCCTTGGAAGACTTGCATCTCTTTTGAATTATCATTCCATTGTTTGAGACATGCGTATTTTCCTTGCGACCACCATGGGAAGTATGCAGAAAGTTCATTGTGGAAATAAATGTTTGTTTTTTTTTCAAACCCCTTATTAATATTTCGCCCTTATGTTTGCTCAGACCTCATTTTGTATCCGATATATGGAAGTTAGTGAATTCAAACTCAAGCTTTGATACTTGTTTGGAGTTGACTCAACAATGGAAGAGATTGGCTATATCTGTGAGGTCTTGGCTTGCTTACTATTTATCTATGAGGGTAATTTCGATTTTGAAGTTATAGGGTTTCTAGGAAAAACACACTAGCTAGCTCCACAATGGGGTTTCAAACCCATTATGTTTATGCAACAAGTATTGGGGTTGTGATATAAATTTTGTATAGTTAAATGTTGATGGCTTTATGTTTGTTTCAATAGCCTCCCATGTTGGCTTTAGGAAATCTGATTTCAAATGACATTTTAAACAGTCTCTTACACAACATTTTTCTAATGGACATCTATATCTAAAAAAAAAAAGAGGAAATGAAAATTGTAAAGTTTGATCGTCTTGAGATTTTCATTAGGTTTTATATCGAGCACTATAAAAACTGTTGCGTCTTCGATTTGAATTGTTAACAGAGAAAAGTTTTTGGCAAATGATGGCAATGCCAATTTTTCAATAAATGTTATTTCATGTAATAGAACAGTTTAATCATCTCATTCCCATTCATTATCCCACTTTCCACTCATTATATGCATACCGCCTTCCCAAATACATTTAAAACATCCCCTATTCTGTTATTATGAATTTCATTTAAAAACAAAGAGGATTAAAAGGAAAAGAAAGGGGCTAGATGATGACTGGTGTTGGGAGTTTGGATATGGCGACATTGTTTGCCTCTGCATTTGCTTGAACAATATTCGTTGGTTTCTTCCCGTTCATACTTCCATTTTTCGCTCATTACAAAGCCCCCCATCTTCCCAATAGCCCTATCACTCCCTGTTCAAATGACAATTGATTATTGAGTTTAAAAGTATGATGGATGGATTGCATGTGCTTCTGTTGTGAATGATAGAGCCAATTTTTTTATTTTATTTAGGTAGGGTGTTGATGCATGGATTGTTAAGATATTTTCATAACATGATTGGAATATTTATTTAGGATGAGTTTCTTTAGCAGATTCAACAATGTCAGAGGTGCAAATAGGGGCATAGGAAATAATTGCCAAAGAGGCCATAGAAGGCCACGATTTTTGATACATTTTGACGTTGATCCAAAAGAATTAAATCCACTTTTCCAATATGGGTTTTTTAATCTAGTTGGCCAAGGAATTATGCAACCTATACCTGAGAGGCCTCCTTTCCAGCCACATCAAAATTTATCTGGTATTCATGTTCCCCCTTATGTATCTATGCAACCATAACCACCTGCCAATAGTGGCTGACAAGAAATTGTTCATCAACCTGTAGCTCATCACAATGGTTGGCCTAGTGGGTCATTTCCATTACCCCCTCCTCCATCACCAATCAATCCAAATTCCTAGGCTGATCGTGTTGCCTTGCCAGTACATTCCTCTCATGCAGTAAAAATATTAAAATATTCTATCCCAGAGACAAAATTAGATAAAGGAAAAGAGGTGGCTAATCCCTCCAAGTCTTCTAAAGACTCCTCTAAATCAGTATCCTCTCATATCCACCTCAAAGATGATTGTTCCCATGTCATCAATGCAATCCACCCACAAGCTTCTCATCATTTGAAGGTTGTTGCACAGGATAAATTAGAAAATGGATCAAGAGAAAGCAGTAGTGGAAAGAGGAAAAATAACTCTCACAACAAATATGGTTTTTAATCCTATTAATGTTATTTCTTTTGAGGACAATCTTTTTATTTGATATGACAATATTTTGGAAAATAAATACATGTTTAGACAGATTTTTGGACAACATGGATATAATGCTATTTTTGGATATAGTCATGTTCTATTTTGTTGATATTAAAATATTTGATTATTAATTTGAAGATGGGAGTTACAAGGCAGATATTTGAATTAAATATTTGGGGTATTATGCGTCATGTTTTGATGATTATTAAAGAAATGAAAATTTGAGTGACAAGGGGTCCCACCTATTTAGTTATTATTTAAATAAGACCCTTGTTTATATATTATTAATTATTTGTCTCAACAAATTAGTTAAGCTAATTAAGATTAACAAAAGTAAGGTAGTTGAACTACCATAATTATCGAGAAAGAATAAAAGCTCAATGAAATGAAGAGACAAAGGAGTAAGAGAGAATAGGAGGATTACTTCTGCTATAATGTTTTCTCTATACTTGTGAGATACTTCCATCATTCATTCATTATGAGTTTACTAGAAGGCTTAACCATCTTGATGACAACAAGATCTTATTGAAGGCAGCGAGATTCAAAACTGAATCATGTTTTCCAGTAGTTTATCTTTAAATGTGTATGATTTATCTTTGGCAGTTTGTGTGTTCTTGTTTGTTTATGGATTAAATTTCATGACTGATAAAGCATATTTTGCAGAGTCAAGTGACAACATTTTGTGGCAAGATGATCAAGATCTTTAGCTTTAGTTTTCTTTTGTTGTCAGAGTCTCTTTGTATGGTGCCCAGCAAAGGTTTCTAAATCTGGCTTTGGTCCCTACACTCACAGGGGTTTGTAAAGAGAATTCAACTTTGTATCTCGGAATGAAATCAATATAAAAATAAGATTTCTGATTTCAGTCTCACATGTGTATCTTGATGATGTTGTTTAGATTTTTCTTTTGTCCTTGTTTCTTATCCATGTACACACTTATGTAATTTCTTGATTCTTTTTCTTTCTTGTGCACAGTGACAAATAATATATATATATAACCAACCTTGGTCCCTCGTACTTAATACCTATGGACTAAGTGATTTTTATTTATTTTAAGGCTATAAACCCTGGGTAACATTCCCAACTATCTTGCCTTAGCCCAACAAGATCAAAAAATGCTTGAGTAAGGTTCCTCATACCTTTTCCTCAACAGAGTTGGCATACTATCAGATCATATCACTTTACAATCAGTTAGATATATGGACTTCCTACATCCAGGATAAGGACACATAGACAAGACATACCAAAAAATTCGGATTTGTTGTTAACTATATCCTATTTCATATTTTTCAAACCACTTTTAGCTTTGTATTTTTCTTCACATGTGTCAAACAACTAGTAAGGGAAGGAAAAATGTCTTTTGTAACTGATTCTTGAGGAATCCACAAAGGCATTTTCAGGAGTTGGTAATAGTTGTATAAATAAAGGAAGAGACCCATTTTGAAAAGGTTCTTCAAGCTTTGTATAGACTTGAGAAACTCTCAAATTTATGAGAAAATACTTGGTTAACTAATATTGAGAGGCCCTCAGGGCTAGATTTTGATAGAGAGAAAAATTATGTGTGTTTTTGTTTGTTGTGAACTACTTCCGACATAATATTTGTTATTCACATGGAACAAAGTTACCAATTTAACAAGAACTCTCTAGAGTTATTCCTTTTTCAAGGGTCGCATTTTTTACCCCATTTTGAAAAGTTGTGCTACCAACAACACTCTTTTTATCTTTAGAGTTAAAATTACAAAATTTTGTAATCGTCATCTATAGAGTTACAAATAAAAACCTTAAAATTCACCCCTGAAAGAAGAGGTGGTGCTCACAACATCACCCCCCTTTTTTTTCCAGGGTTAAAATTACAATTTGGTCAAGAGGTGGTGCTCACAGCATCACCCCCTTTTTTTTCGAGGTTAAAATTACAATTTGTTCAAGAGGTGGTGCTCACAGCATCACCCCTTTTTTTTGAAGGTTAAAATTACAATTAGGTCAAGAGGTGGTGCTCATAGCATCACCCCATTTTTTTTTCGGGGTTAAAATTACAATTTGGTCAAGAGGTGGTGCTCACTGCATCACCCCCCTTTTTTTTTCAGGGTTCAAATTACAATTTGGTCAAGAGGTGGTGCTCACAACATCACCCCTATTTTTTGGGGGGGTTAAAGTTATAACTTGGTTGAAATAGTGATCCTTACAAATAATACCATTATGAACAAAAACCTTAAAATTGACCCCCGAAACTAAAAGTTGTGATAACAATGGCAACTCCTTTTCTATAAGGTCAATTTTATGACTTGCTTAAAACTATGGTTTTCACCACTGATATCATTGTGAATTGAAATCATGAAATCAACATCCAAATTGAAACATGATGCTATCAATAGCACATTTACTTTATTTTTTCAAACTTAAATTTGCAACTTTTTTCATACCAATACCTAAAAAACTAACACTATTGCAAATAAAATTATAAAAAAGAAGAAACAAACGAGATTAATAAAAAGGAAAAAAAATATTAAAAAAAAACCTAAAACAAATAAAATTACCTTCTTTTTTTTAATATCTATATGATGATGATGATTATTAACGTCCACTAAGACCGAATTGGTCTATCAGACCTTAAGAGGGTAAGTGATTACTTGTGATACTTTAAAATTTTGTTTCTGTGCTCGAAAAGCATTAAGAGAAGCTTTCCAAGATCACCATACTTTTGTTAAATTAAGATGTTAGGAAGGTTGGTAGTGTGATAAATACTTTGAAAATGAGATCTAATGTGGGTATAGGCTGGACAATCTAAGAGAAAGTGATTTTCATATTCAACCTTCTTAGTGTCACAAAGGTGACACACTCTTTCATCCCATGGCGTTTTAGGAATTGACCAACGCCCAGTTTAACTATGGAGCTCATGAGAATTTGTTTTTATCTTAGCAATGCTTATTTTTTTCTTTACACTTGGCAAAACAGATAAATAATTTTGATTTTCTAGATTAGGGTTGATTACATCTTTATAATACCTTAATTTTCTTTTTTCCTCTAACTCTTTATCACACCACATTTTCTCTTTAAATTTTGATTTGACGTTTTTTTTAATAGTATCTTTTTTCTGCAAAATGGTTTCTTCCATGATTCCCCAATAGTTTAGCCAAGACCGAGTGTCTTTATGCCATCCTCGCTTGTGTTGATGGTGGTTATGACTTGATTTTGAAACAATTTTAGGTAGCCTCTTGTCTTCCATGTTGTTTAACTTGTTCTTATACATTATGTATCTAGTCATAGCCATGCTCTCAATGGAGGAGAGGCTTGTTTCTAAGAGGAGGATGGGATAGGGCGTATTTCCTTTAATTTTGAGATTATAGGTTATAAAATTCTTTTGTATTTGCTCTATCTTTCTCCAGAATTCACGAGAGATACTACATCCCCAGACTTCACATCCATAAAGAATAACAGGTGTAACAAGAGTCTCAAAGAGGAGTTTATTCTTATCCCAACTCCAAATATTGGTTGATTTACAATTGTTTTCAAGCCCATAATAAGCTTTCCATCCCCCAATAATCATTTTCTCAATGCTATAATTTCAATTGAGCTTGTGGTGAATATCAATTCTAAGATATTTGTATGAAGTCACTTCCTCCAAGTTGTTGTTTTCATATACAAAGGTATCATAAGAGATCTTATTGGATTTAATAATCATGACCTTAGTCTTATCACTATTAATAGTCATACCCATATTGGAGCAAAAATCCTTGAGGATTCTTAGTTGGTTTTCAAGATCATGGGGACTCCTTGCCATAAGAGCGATATCATCGACATAAAGAAGAATATTGATGACTATACCAGTGAGAGTAGGTCCGACACAACCTTCTTTTTCCAAGCATTCTTCTAACTTGTCAATGTATATGCCAAAAAGGGTAGGGGACAAGGGACAACCTTGTTTGACTCTGATATTGCAGTTAATCTCTTTTGACCAACCCTTAGTGTTTTTAAACTTAGCAATAACATTCTCATACATCCTTATTGCAGTAGACCCCAACTCGAGAGGCACTTTTCATTGATATTTATATTTTCATTGAAAACATACAAAATTAAAAAAAATGTAAATATAACCATGGAAAAAAGATTAAATTTAATGAAAAAAATAGATTAAAAAAAAAGAAATAAACATTTTTTTTTAAATTTATATACATATATAGTTAAAACAATATAAATTAAAGACAAATAAATTTGAACACTTAAAAAATCATTAAATTTTCTTATCATATATATTATTTTTAAAATAACATAAATTTTTGAAAAACAAATTGAGAAAAAACTAAAAATTTAAACTAATTTAACAACTAAATAAATTAAATTATAATGATGATGATGATGATGATTATTAACGTCCACTAAGACCGAATTGGTCTATCGGACCTTAAGAGGGTAAGTGATTACTTGTGATTCTTTAGAATTTTGTTTTTGTGCTCGAAAAGCATTAAGAGAAGCTTTCCAAGATCACCATACTTTTGTTGAGTTAAGATGTTAGGAAGGTTGGTAGTGTGATAAATATTTTG
>ML787351.1:93998-110649 GCA_009831015.1 Picea engelmannii | reverse complement strand
TTCGAGAATGTGCTACACGTTCCCAAACTTTCTGTCAATCTTCTTGTCGTTTATCAGATGAAAAAATCCAACACTGGAAAGAGAGTCATATTCACACCTGATGCAATGGATATCTATGGCATGCAAACCAATTCCAGGGTTTCTACCAGTGAGGTAAATCATCAATCCAGGCTCTACATATTTTCTAAATTTATTGAATTAGATTCTGCATTACTGCTTACCCATGCTGATGAAAGCAGAAGGATATGGTACGAAAGGTTCGGGAATTTAAATTTCAGATATATGAAACAACTTAGCAATAAAGGAATGGTTGATGGTCTACATGACATCCACTTCTCCGAAGGAATTTGTGAGGCATGTGTTCTTGGAAAATACCCTCAAGAGAAATTCTAAAAAGGAAAGACACAGAAGGCTTCATTTCCTTTAGATCTGATCCATAGTGACCTTATGGGCCCTTTTTCGCATCCATAAATCAGTAAAGAAAGGTATGTGCTCATTTTTGTTGATGATTTCTCACGCTTCACATGGATTTTCTTTCTCAGGAAAAAATCATAGGTATTTCAACACCTCAAAGATTTCAAAGCCCTTGCTGAAAAAAAATCAGGAAAGAAGATAAAAGTACTTCGAAAAGATAACGAGGGAGAGTATGTCAACCATGAGATACAAAATCTTTGTCATGAGGCTGAGATTCAGTTGCAACACACGGTTCCTTATACTCTGCAAAAAAACAGAGTTKTAGAGTGGAAAAATAGATCTCTAAAAGAGATGGCATCTTGCATGCTACATGCAAAGTCACTTCCACATAGATTATGGGCTGAAGCACTTAATAGTGCAACCTACATCCAAAATATATCTCCCCATAGATTTGTCAAGGGTAATACCCCCTTCTATGGTTGGAGTGGCCTCAAACCGAAAGTTACCCACTTCCGTATATTAGGTTCTCGTGGATGGGCCAGGATTCCCTTTGAGAAGAGGAAGGCACTTGATCCACAGAGCACAACGTGTATCTTTGTTGGATACCTCAACTATGTGAAGGGATAAAAACTCATTGATCTTTCCTTGGACCGACTCATCATTGAGCGTAGTGTCCAATTCGAGGAAAGTGTCTCGCATGTACCTCAACAACCACATGCGGAAAATTTTGTTCTTCCACCTGTCAGAGATGATGAGAATGAACATGCCGACTCTTCTTTAGATGAGAGTTATGATTCAGAGGATTCAGATGATCCAGATATAGATTCAATATAGTTATATGTAGATTCAGTGCATGCATATGCAGATGCAGAGCCAGAGTCGAGGCCCAAGTGGGCCAAGACTACTATTCAGGATGTAGGGGATCTTGTTGGGGATCCAACTGATACTAGGAGGACTCGATCTCATTTCGAGGAGCCTCCTCTTGCACTCACTACCACTAAAACGATGCCACCCAGGCATATTTTCTTGGTTCAATCTTCAGATCCATAGTCCTATGGCGAGGTTGCTGGAAATCCATTTTGGGAATCCTCCATGCAGGAGGAGTACAACTCCCTCCTCGGGAACTAGACTTGGGATCTAGTTCCCCTTCCTGCAGGAAGGAAACTTGTCAGGTACAGATGGGACTACAGGACCAAGAGCACATCGGATGGACAGGTTAGCAGGTATATACAAAGCTAGGCTAGTTTCCAAAGGCTTTCAACATGTGCACAATATTGACTATGATGAGACCTTGCTCCAGTAGCGAAGATGGATTCGATATGTTTGGCACTTTCCATTTTAGCAACCAAAGGATGGGAAGTCCATAATATGGACATGAAGAATGCATTTCTTCACTGAAATATCTCTGAGGAGATCTATGTGGGGCCGCCCCAGGGATTTATGCAGGATTCATCTTTGGTCTGTCGACTGAAGAAGTCTCTTTATGGCCTCAAGAAGGCCCCGAGGGTATGGTATTCCAAGATGGACTCCTACCTGTTGTCACATAACTTTGTACATTGTAAGTCAGACCCAAATGCTTACATGCTCAAGACGACTGATTCACTTCTACTATAAGTTCTGTATGTTGACAATTTGATGATCACCGGTTGCTCAACTTCAATGATTGTTGTAGTCAAGAGGATTCAACATGACAGGTTCTTGATGACGGACATGGGTCCACTACATTTCTTACTTGGAATCGAGATCATTCAGGTTTCATTAGGCATCAAACTATCTCAGGCCAAGTATGCACGAGATCTCCTTCAAAGATTTCACATGACATATTGCAAGTCTGCCTTGAATCCTTTCCTATCATGAGTTAGACTTGAGGATGGTGGGGACACTCCACTGGTGGAAAACACAGTTTACAAACAACTAGTGGGGATCTTGTTGTATCTCACAAACTACAGACCAGACCTCTCCTATGCAGTTGGAGCAGTCTCTAGGTTCATGCAGGAGCCACATGAGCTACATTGGCAGGATGCAAAGCGTATCCTTCGATATGTACATGGCACCATCACCTTTGGGATTCACTATGAAACAAACTCTACATTGGACCTCATTGGGTTTACTGATTCTGACTGGGCTGAAAATAGAATTGATTACAAGTCCACATTTGGTTACTCACTCAATCTTGGTTCTGGGCCTATCTATTGGTTGAGCAAGAAGCAGGCTGCGATTTCTCTATCTTTAGCCGAGGCAGATTATAGAGGGGTAGTTAACATAAACATTCAGGCTATGTGGCTACAACATTTTCTCACTGAGTTGGGAATTTAATTTCATCGATCGATCTTCATCTGGTGTGACAAAAATAGCACTATGAAGTTCTACAAACATCCATTTCAGAGGAAACGGACGAAGCACATCAAGATCCACATGCACTACATCCGATACTTAGTACACGAGGGGATCATCGACTTGTAGTTATGTCCTTCAACATAATAGACTACAAACATATTCACCAAGACCTTCATTGAGCAACAGTTCCATTCTCTATGCAGTTGTCTTGGGGTGAATGACACAACTACCTAGCAACTGCCAGTTCTTCTTTTTACATGCATTATACTTTGAGGGGGGGGGGGGGTTTCCCATGAGGTTTTCCCTCTTTCCTCGTTTATTTCAGTGTATCTTTTGTATTTGGGTACCTAACATGGCCTCGTTTCTGGGACCCATTCTTTATTTTCACCATAGTGATGTTCATGGTGGGTGTTGGAGATACTTCACACACACCTAGGATTTCTTTTTCCTAAGGTTTTCCCTATGTTTATTAGTCATTATTTAGTCTCTTATAATTTAGAGAGAATATTAATCTAGGATAATATTCTCTTTAATTCACACTTTAGTTTGATTAGTTGAATGAAGTCTAGATGCCACATTGGGATCATCACCATGCAAAATTGGGATCATCACCAAACCAAAATAGCGATTCTCTGATATCCTCCTCACTTCACTTTGTTTTAGTCATTTAAATGAAGATTGAGAGACTAGTTAACTCAAACTAGGTGGCAGTTAGCTCCCGTAACTTCATGAGAGACTATACTAGATGGCAGTTTACTCCTATAACTGTTGGTGTGTGTCCAGATCACTCTAGACCACCACTATGGTGCATTGGATTCTCCTCCAGTGCGCATTAGTTGAGTTATACAGAGTATATCATGTGTAAATTATCATTCATTCATCTGGTTAATGAG
Organism: Picea engelmannii; assembly: GCA_009831015.1. Lineage (NCBI taxonomy): Eukaryota > Viridiplantae > Streptophyta > Pinopsida > Pinales > Pinaceae > Picea > Picea engelmannii. The sequence continues at coordinate 107,005 of ML787351.1, read as the reverse complement.
AATTATTCTATTCTTTTCCCTCATGTTTCTCTTTTCTCATATTTTCTCTACAAACTGTGTATGTCATTTGCTAGCTACATCTTTTCTATGTAGGTTCAACACATTTGTAGCAGGATGTATTCTTATCTTTCCACATCAACATAGAACCTTAATACCCTACCATTTGGAATTATAATGCACCAATAATACAACAAAATATGAAGCCTTGGTCCAAGGTTTGAAAAAATCCATCAACCTCGAGGTAAAATGCTTACGAGTATTTGGTGATTCCGAAATTGTTGTCCGAAAAGTAAGAAATACCATTCACTGTTTGTCTCCACATGTGAGGGGTTATCAATAAGAGGTAGGGGTTTTCAATAATGGCATTCATATCATAAATTTACTTACCAATTCAAGTGTCTTACAATACTCAATTATAAATGATGAAGCGCATGGATAAGGTCTTTAGAACTACCGAGATGAAGCAAGTAAGGTGAAAAAAAAGTGCATCCCAAGAAATGTGCTATCTCTCAAAAAGTTGTTCGACTTTCAAAATAAGTTCAGGAAACCGATGAATCCTAAGACGAACAACTCTACCATGATTCATTTCTTGGTGAACTTGGGTACTCCCGAGCATCCCAAATGCATCAATCTAGGTACTTATTTTTCGGAGGAAGAGAAGTATACACTCACAGAGTTGTTCACGAAATAACGTGATGTTTTTACCTTGGACATATGAATATTTGAAGACCTATGACACTCATATCATTCATCATGTAATTGCAATTAAATAAGGTGTTAAGCCATTCCAACATAAGTTGAGAAATATACATCCGACCATTGAACCACTCATTCACAAAGAACTAAAGAAGTTTCTAGATGCCCAGATCATCTTCAAAGTAGGCCATTCAACCTGGGTGTCTAATATGGTACCCATAAGAAAGAAATGGGGGTAAATAAGAATTTGCATAGATTTCTGGAATCTAAACCGGGCCTCCAATAAATACAACTATACATTTCCCTCTATGGAAAAAATCATGTAACTAATCTCTGGCTCCTAAATGTCTTCTCTATATGATAGGTTTTCAGGTCAATTTCGCAAGAAGGCTTGTTCTAGATTTTGTTGAAATCATGAAGCCTCTCTAATGGATAATAAAGAAATATCTTTAGTTTAAATGGACATATGTTGAAAATGAAACATTTAATAAAATCAAGGTCACTATAGCAACTGCACCTCTTTACAACGTCCTAATTTTACTAAGGACTTCTTATTGTACACTTTTGCACTTGACCATTCTATTGTAGCATTTCTCACACAAAAGGACGAGCAAGGGAATGAATGCCCCATCAAATTCATGAGCACTGGATTACAAGGTGATGAATTGAATTACCCACTGGTGCACAAGAAATATTTTTCTGTGCACAAAGCCATCAAATAGTTCATACCATATATTTTAAAGAACCATACCAAGGTAATTGTCCCTCACCCAGAGGTCAGATCTCTCTTTGTATAGAGGGAGTTGGGCGAGAGACAAGGTACTTGGATGAATAAATTACAAGAATATGACCTCGAATTTAAATCAACAAATATCATCAAAGGTTAGGGTCTTTGTAAGTTTGCAACTAGAATCACAGATGTTGAAAATCAAGAAGAAGATAGATGGCAAGAGGAACCAACCCTCTACACGCGACAAGTTCCATATGTACCATTTGTTGAGAACTCATATTACAATGATCTCAAGTACTATATTCAGCATGGTATAACTCCAGACCATCTCAATTCCAAACAAAAGAGAGCACTAAGGCTGAAATCAACACAATATTAGTTGGTCCATGGTATCTTGTTCATAAAAAATTACCACAGAGTCCTACTACATTGCCTTGGAAAGCAAGATGCAAATAAAATCCTTAAAGACCTGCACGATGGACCAACTGGAGGTCAATTCTCAGGAGACACAAAACTCAAAAAATATTAAGAACCAGGTACTACTGGTCGACATTGTTTAAGGATGCTCATGCTTACTCTCGTAGTTGTGACACTTGTCAAAAATCAACTGGAAGAGATAGAAAAGAAATTGTCCCTCTTCAACCTGTTGTTGTTGAAGAGCCCTTCGAATAATGGGGGATACACATTATTGGTGAGATTAATTCTTATTCATCCAAGCAACACATGTATATCCTAACCACTACTGATTACTTTACACGTTGGCTTGAAGCAATACCACTGAACAAAGTGAATGAGGAAGTGGTAATGAATTTTCTTGAACAACGCATTATGACTAGGTTCAGGGTGCCTAACTCTCTTGTGTTTTATAATGCTACATATTTTTCATTGCTTAAATTGGTTGAGCTTGCTTTAGAAAAATGGATCAACTTAAAATATGCATCCAAATATTACCCTCAGGGAAATGGCTTGGCTGAATCTATGAACAAGAATCTAATCTGTATTCTAAAATGAATTGTAGTTGATCAACAAAGAAATTGGCATAACTCACTACCCAATTCCCTATGGGTTGATATTGTCACCCCTAAGGCTTCCATAAGGATCTTTCCTTATTTCCTTGTGTACGGGAAATAATCTATTCTTCCTTAAAATATTTATCTTCCTTCCCTCCAACTTACCCAACAGTCCTGCAGGAGAGAATGTCCCATCATCCAAAGACACATCTATACTTTGTTGAACCTAGAAGATAACTGTGCTAAAGAGAAAATCAAGTTTGAATATCGCCAACAGGCCATTAAATGATGGTTTGATGAAAATTCGACTGGAAAGAAAGACTTTTAGGTCGGTGACCTGGTTCTCAAATGGGACAAGCCACATGAAGATAAAGGAAAACACTAAAAGTTTCAACAATTGTGGTTTGGTCCTTTCGTGATCAAAGAGAAAATTGGCCTAGGAACCTATCGCTTTCAAAATCTCGAAGGGGATGTATACCTCCTCCCCGTTAATGGCCAAGTCTTAAAGCACTGCATTAGCTATCCCTTGAGGTAGCTTATCTACTGTACATAAATAAATAATTTAATTTTGATTTGATTTTCTGCTCAGTTTTTCTTTACCTTTGTGTATTTCTTACTTTTGAATTTATGCTTTACATTTTGTTTGCGTTTTGGTTTTTATTTTCTCTTGACAATTGCCACTTAGAAATTCTCAAATGTTTGATGGCATGGATCTGAATATCCCTTAAAGTGTAACACATTTGGTGTCAAAATCCTAGAAATTTGTAGCTTGGCTTCTAGACATAACTTCATCTTTATATGTATAGAATTTTTGTGCATGGTATCAAGAAAAACTCAGTAGCAGAACATATTTTATCAACATGAAAGCATTGTAAAATTAAAATAAAACAAGGAAAAGAGCCAAGGATCACATCTAAGGACATATTTTTATGTTTGCCAGAACTAAGGAGAAATGGTTTCAGAAAGGAATTTGTAGTACTCTAGGGAATGTTACTCAAGGAGTTCTCTCACATATAATCAAGTTGGAAAATATCACCTTCATAGGTGTCATCCCTTATGCCTTTAAAGGAAGATTGGAATCCCCCCATCCATTTTTTTCTAAATAAAAGAAAATCAAATTTATAAAAGGTATAGGCTTGGGGAAAGACACTCCAGATCATGTGGGACATGAAAGTATCTCCGTCAGGGCTATGGACTCTTGCTGGTAGCGGAGCAAGGCTTGTGACACTTGGGTGAATCCATTGGGGCTATGGACGCTCACTTGCAGCAGAGAAACACCATAGAATTTCATAAGCAACTTGTATTTTCAACATTCCCAATGTCTCAATTCACTATTGTATTCCTCATGCCTTCTTGAAACTAAATCCATTTTGAAAAATTTATTTCATGGTAATCAATCTATTTTGGACATGGTTCTAACTTCTTCTTTGTATCATAGAAACTTTGTCTCTTCAAAATATGCACTTTGAAAAACTGTGGGACCTACTCTTTCTCTCTTGGGTCATGCATCATCGTGTTTCTATTCTCAAAAGTTTATGTTCATATACCACTCTGTAGAGAATCATGGCTTCGCCCAGTGTGTCTCCATTTGTTGTGCCATACATCAACAACCTCCTTTTTCTTGTATATTTACTTTTAAAGACTCTCTCCAACAAAATGGAGCCTCTTGAACTCTTCTATAAACAACTTCTTGGCTTGGAATTTTTTTCTTAATGTTGATCATTGATTGCCTCTCTCTAAACATGCCACTTTAATTTTCTTATTTTGGATGTGATTCCATTTTTGTTCTTGATACTTAGGCATATTTTGAGAATGTTTTTGGTCATCGGGTAAGTTCTTATAAACTCCTTCAGTATACACCGGAGGAGTTCCCCTCAATTGTTTCGGTGATCATCGAAGAACTTCCATTGAACTCCTCTGAAACACTATTTTACCACTTTACCAACTGCTCCAATTTGACCGAAGGAGTTGTTACACACTCCTCCAGTCAAACCAGAGGATTTCCCATCTTCTCCTCTGACACATGTTGTGCACTTTGTGTTGACACCTCAGTTCCACCAAGACACTTCTCAACATCTTCTATGGTTTCATTGGGGCGCTTCCTCGAAACCCTTCTAGGATGAAAGGATTCACCGATAGACTTTGCATGAAAATATCCAGTATATACCATATACTTTCCTACCATTACCTTCGGTGCATACCGAGGAACTTTCCATTAACACCTTTGGTTCACACCAAAGGAATTCACAACAATATCTCCAGTGGAGACATCTAAACCCATCCGATCACATTTATGCACATAAAGATTATAAAAGGGCACTCACCCTTCATATTTTGACCATTGTTCATTCAGAGAGCCTGAGAGAAGAAAATGATTACTGAGTGCCAATATGACAAGCCCAAGGATTCCCCGCCCTGGACCTACTATTGCAATCCACATGGTCTTCCTTGTCAGGTATTCCCTAAGCACATATTCACTCTCTAATCTTTAGGGTTAAGATTTTTATCTCTTGGGTTAACTGTTAGTTCATTAACTACCCCTCAAACCATGACCTCCACTAATTTTCATCAATGATACCATTAGTATCGACAACCCCCCTTATCTTTGGCCATCAACTGAGATTCATCGTCCAGACATGACCTTATTTCCCAGACTTGTAATACCTTTCCTCTTTGAAATAGACCTCACCCATTGCTCCTCTCGAATGACACCCTGCCATTAGGTCGCAAAACACTTCCCTTGAATTTTTAACGACCCATGATTGAACCCTCTCAGGGTAGGTCTCCATGCTAGTTTTCTCCCTTTCCTTGCAATACAATGATTTCAAAAAGAAAATCACCGCTTGTGGGTTCAAAACTATGGTACCTTCATTATTTTGGATCCGTGAAGTGCATAAAACCCTTAATATTGGTTCTATCCATGATGAATTTCTTTCTAACTCTCTATATCATTAACCCCAGCCTCAACTCTCAAACCCTAAGCTCGGTCAATGAGCCTTTCTTGGAACTTAGATAAATTTCGTTGCTTCCTTTTATGTTCTGGAGAACTTCATGAAATTAACTCTGACCTTTATCGGAATGCTTCATTCGATCTCCTTCAGTCTTCTTTAGAGGGGTTAATGCAATCAATGTCGGAGTCTTCAAACTACTTAACATCATCTTCGTTGGTCTAACCAGAAAGATTTAACACAAACTCCTCTAGTTTGTTATTATGCCATCAACACACTTAACACGATTTCCCCTATTTTAAACTGAAGGTATTCATGCTAACTCCTCTAGTTTACACCAGAGTGCTTTACATAAAGCTCTCTGATATACACCGGAGCAGTTCCTATGAACTACTCCGGTCTCGAATTTTTTGGCCACTAGCTATGGTAACCTTTAACTAACATGTCTATACTTTTCCATTGCATTTTGACTAAATCTAGAAATTCCATAATGCCTGCCATCATACTATCATCTTCTGGCGATGATCTCTCACCTAGAACCAACACAATAAACTCCTCAGGTATTTCACATGGGTTACTTAAATATATTTATTTTTATGCATATACAACTCCTAATATGATCATCTTTATTTCATCGCTTGGTTTCGTCTTTGACTAATTTCGCCTATGCTTGGAGGTTTAGAAATTTCTCCAAGGAAGAAGGGAACTAGCAAAGCACCTTCCATAGAGGCCTCTAGGAGTGGACATCAACATGAAGATGAACCTAACACTGGAGGGGCGATGTATGATGACACGACCAGATTCTTGGAAAAGGGGGAAGATTCACTCAAATGGGGTGATATTTATCAAATGATAAAGAAACAAAACTTCCTCGTCGATGTTGAGGACCAAGAGAAGCTTAAAATATTCAAGAATATCAAGAAATTTTGGATACATAGAGTAGCATCCCGTGCTGTAGTATTTCCCTGTGTCGATGTCATTTCCTTGATCCTTAAACACATAGACTTGGGAAACAGGTACATCTACAATACTAGGGGAGATCATATAGCCTCATTCTAGTCTGTGGATCTAGTGAAATGTTACCATATAGATAAAGGAACTCTAAAGCTAGATAACGAACTTCTTGTTGGGTTCAAGCATACGGCCAAAGACACGTGTCACATCAGGTACAAATCAGATAAAAGTTTAAGGTTAGACCAATTGGTGGATACCCTATAACTGCACCAATAAATCCATATCAATACATGGTGGCCATGTTATGTAGATTATATGGAGAGCCAGACGCCTCCAAATTTCCTCTATCATATATGCCCATGATTCACTACTATGTAGACAAAGGATCGTCTTTTAATTGGGTTAACATTCTGTCACAAACTTAGCAGAGGCCATCAAAACAGTTAAAGAAACCCAACCCAGAACCTTTCTGGACTTACACATGTATTCATATCTCCTAGATATCATGTGCGTAACACATCAATACCCGAAGATGGGTTGGGCATGGAAGCCAACAGACCCATCTGTGCACATCTATTGCAAGGTGCTCTGGGAGCACAAGTATAGGAAATAATATCACAAGATATGTGAGCACTTCCTAGATCCATTGTACAAATTCGTTTTCTTCACGCTAGCCCCGTGTATGATAGACAAAGAATTGGATATAATCAAGAGAAAATGGGATTGGTACTTGATGGATCATGTCACATATATCAGAATATATGGAGCCATGAAAGTCCCACATTTTCTTCCCTGATTTGTCTTGGAAAAATAGTGCTTGAGAAAGTATCTTACTAGATAGTGATTATTGGAGTCGGGGAAATAATTTATTGGGATAAGAAATACATATGGCCCATGATCCTATTTTGGATTGTCACCTACTCATTTTCAAACACCAAGAAATCCCAAGAAGAAGTGGATACATTGATTTCATACCACTTCAGAGAAGAGAGATTTAGGAGGCACAACCTAAAAAAGGTAGTCAAGGAACACTTTTCCAAGTACAGAATACCCTTGGAATACACTTCGGCCACATAGGAAGAATAGGATGTACATCATGGCTCCATAACATACAACGAAGTCATTGTTAAGAGACAAGGAAAACACATATACAGAATCGTAGATGAAGAAAGAGCTTGCGACAAGGCCAAGAAGAAAGCAGAAGAAGAGGCACCAATGAAGACATCTGTTGCAACTACATATGTGCAATCAGGATCAATAGAAGAATAAGAGATGGTAGCATACAAGAAGAGGAGAAACAAGGAAAAGGTCCACAAAAATAATAATGATGCTGCCGAAAATAGGAGGAAAACTGATGAAGCTAAATCTAGAGCTAAGGCTAATGCAGTAGCAGCGAAAGCAAAGGCAGAAGTAAATGCGCCTACTGAAAAATAAGTAACAACTGTTGCACAAAATTGCAAGTAGTCAGTGCTCCCCGGTGTATCATGACAAGGGACTAATCACCTCTCGTGGATCCTTGAAATCTGGCAGTGGTGAGTTTACCAATCACCTGCGGGTTTTGGTATAATGACAGTCGTACTTCCAACAATTGGTATCAGAGCTAGAGGTCACAAGTTTGATACACACTCGGCTCACACTGAGGGGGATATTGTTGCACAAAATTGCAAGTAGTCAATGCTCCTCAGTGTATCGTGACAAGGGACTAATCACCTCTCCTGGATCCTTGAAATCTGGCAGTGGTGATTTTACCAATCACGTGTGGGTTTTGGTGTAACGACAGTCATACTTCCAACAACAACAACAATAGAAGCAAAAAATGAAGCTGCATAAAAGGAAGTTGAGGAGGAACAACGTAAGAAGGATGAATAAGCAAGGAACAATGACGCATCACCAATGGACATTGATATCTAAGACATATCAACAACAGGTACCAATGGACATACTCAATTTGGTGGGCTAGGTCTGGGGATTTTTACCCCATTCAAACCAAGGAAAGTGCCCAACCTGAAGAAGTTCAAATATGATAATACCAAGGGAAATATTATACAAGAGAAAATAAGGAAAGTGTCGGTCATGGGAGGCAGTCCAATGTCAGTCCTCACATAGGCCCTGGTGATAGGAAACATTAGTGAAGACCTAATCTCCATAGTTTCTGTCGGCATCACTTTCACTACAAAAATGAAAGACAATGTATGAATCTTTCTATGCATGATCAAAATCTTTTTATGATCCTATGGGAAAAAGCATGCATGGAACAATATATGTTTAGAACATGAGTCCTCACCAGATTTTGAAGAACATAACTCCTGAAGAATCCTTCACCAGAGTGAAGCCCGAGATTGAACACTTCAGGATATTTGGGTGCCCAGTGTATTTTCATCTACCCAAAGAGAAGAGGTCCACGCTAGACCCTTCAATAAAGAAATGATACATTTATGGGATAACAATGAATCTTCGAAGACATATCCGATCTACATCCCTAGTCAAAGACATATTGAGACAAGTAGAGATGTTGTCCTTGAAGAAGAGATAGCATTTCAAAGATCCAAAGAATATCAGATGGAGATTTACAGTGAGACAATACCTTCTCCCCCTTCAGCAATTTAGAGGGAGACATACATTATTCCAGTTGATCCAGTTGTTCTAGCTGATCCAGTTGCTCCAGTTGATATGTCCAGAGATATTGCAGTAGGGAATAAAAGGCCTGCCTAAGCTCAACAAAATTTTTAGGAGGCAGAGGAACATACAAGCCCCTCAAGGCACATCCCAAGAGAGCACATATATTTTCGAGCTACTCTTCAGCCATGAGCCACATGATTGATTATGAGCCTTCTTTTCACAGAGAAGCGACAAGTAAATAGGTATGGAAAGTTTCCATGATAGAAGAATACCAATATATCTTAAAGAATGACGTATGAGATATTGTTCAGAGACCAGAAGGGAAGTCTTTGGTGACTTCCAAGTGGATCTATAAGATCAAGCATGCAACTGATGGAAGTGTCGAGAAATACAAAGTGATATCTATAGCCAGAAGATTCCCACAAACATAGGGAGTTGTCTATGATGAGACACTTGATCCAATAAGCCCGATACACTTCCATCCGTACTACCATCCATGAGTTTGAAACTACATCAGATGGATGGATTCTTGATGAGTTTGGGTTTCAACAAGAGTGTTGTTGATCCAAACCTATATTATTACATTGTTGGTGATGAGAGCCTGATTTTTGGTGACTTATTCAGAAAGTCTTGTTGTTGGATACAAGTAAGATTTGACTTCTGATTTCGAGATGAAGGATTTAGGTATGATGCACTACTTCTTGGGACAAGAAGTATGACAAAGGATCGATGAGATTTTCTTGAGTCAAGGAAAATATATAGTGGGGATATTAAAGAAGTTCAGTATGACAAAATGCAAATCCATGCCTGCACCGATGATGATGGATTTGAAGAAAATGAATGATGATGATTAAGATGAGATAGATCCACAAATGATTGGATCATTGATGTATCTGGTTAACACCAGACTCGATTTATGCTATGCGGTGAATGTACATTAGTCAATTCATGATTCAACCGAGACAGACTCACTAGATAACAACAAAACATGTATTGAGATATCTACAAGGCACAATTGGATATGGCCTAAGATATGCCTCCAGTGTAGACTTGAGTTTGCGGGGATATGTCGATTGGGCAGGAAGCGCAGTGGACCGAAAGAGAACAGCCGATTATTGTTTTACCTTGGGGTCTGCCATGGCTTCCTAGTGTAGTAAGAAGAAAATATCTGTGGCCTTGAGTACCACATAAGCAAAGTATATATAATTGAGTGTGGCATTCTGTGAAGCAGTGTGGCTTCGCAAGATTCTGACAAATTTATTTGATCATGAGATGGATCCTATTATTATTCATTGTGATAACCAGAGTTGTGTGAAGCTCTCTGAGAACCCTGTGTCTCATGATAGATCAAAACACAATGAGATACAATATCATTATATCAGAGACATGTTGCAAAGGAAAGAAGTACATGTGCAATACCTTCCTACACATGAGCAGATTGTAGATATCTTCACCAAACCGCTTGCCAATACGAAGTTCAAGTACTTCCATGAGAGACTGTCTTGGTGGAGAATACCTCCCTAGCTGAGAGGGAGTGTTGATGACTACAACCAAGACGAAGTTAGAGTACTTTCGTACGAGACATGGCCTGATGGAGAATTCCTCCCTAGCTAAGAGGGAGTGTTGATGATTACAGTTGTGTGAGACATCCTCTAGGATACAGACTGAGTGAGTCGACTTGAGAGATAGACCATGAGTTGGGTGTGGCCATGATATGGGTGTGTGGTTCCTCTCTGAGATGGAGATAGAACGTTGTGTGCCCCTGTGTGGGGTGAGGAAGCCCATGAGTTGGGTGTGCCCACGAGATGGGTGTAGTTCCTCTCTGAGATGGATATGGAACTCTGTGTGCCCCTATGTAGGGAAGATTCCCATGAGTTGGGTGTCTCATTCTCTTTGAGACAAAGATGAAACGTTGTGTTCCCCTAAGAAGGGAATATTCCCATGAGATGGGTGTGTTCTTCTCTCTGAGACAGAGATGAAACATTGTGTGCCCCTGAGAAGGGAATATTCCCATGAGATGGGTGTATCATTTGAGATGGAACAATGTGTACCCCTGTGAGGGTTGAAGGATCCCATGTGATGGGTTTACTGGTCTCCTCTGTGCAAAGAGTTGAGATCTCATGTGATGGGTTTACTGGTCTCCTTTGTGCAAAGAGTTGAGATGATGTGATACTCCAGATGATTCTCTCGTGAGATGCAGTGAGAAAGAGATCTGATGAGTTGGACGTGCCTGTGACTGAGCACATGTGAACGTGATCCTATTGGCTGAGAACTAGTCAATGTGGTTCTCCTGTGAGACACAATGAGATAGATATCTTCTGAGTTGGACATGCCTATGGCTGAGCACAGGTGAACATGATCCTAGTGACTGAGCACTAGCGAGTGTGGTTCTCCAGTGATACTGTCGAGCTGCAGATATACCATATGAACCAACATTTAATTGTCAACCCGAGAAGGTAGACTTAGAGGAACCAGCACAGGAAATGCAGGGCTGAAGAGGGGGTTTAAAGAATGCCAAACTAATCTCTGAACTGCTAAAAGAAAACTTGCCGAAAGAAGCTACTGTACTCTACTCTGCTCTGCACTACTCTGTACTACTCTGTACTAACCGGTACTGTTCTGTATTAATTAAAAGTGATCATATGCGTGAAAAAGACCTACTGCACACTGATGACTGAAAACAACTAAGATTCTGCTACTCATTACTCCACACAACTCAGCAACAATGAAACTCTCTATTGTAACCAAATGAAATGCTATTTCTGTTAATCAATGGCTGAAAAGATAATATCTAAACTTGAATCTTGAAATGCTAAACCCTCTGTGGCAATCAAATGAAATTCTACTTCTGTTCTATTAAACCCATGAGAAAACTGGCAATGTAGATTGGGATCGAATCCTTGCTGAGAAATGATGTTCAAATCTGAAGATAGAGTCTACTGTAAATGCAATGTATCAGCTCTGTTTCCATCGAAGGGGGCCCTGCCTTCTCTGTCAACAGGCCGTTCTTTCAATCAACGCATACTGAAAAATGAATAACCTACAGCAAAAGCAAAATGGAAATAACAGGAATCGTATCACTGAAACTCTGAATTACTTTATTGAAAAGAACTACTACAAGTGCGTGGGCATTCGACCTCCGTTCTATTCCTCTATCTCATCTATGCTCTATCCATCCTCCCCTTTCTCAAGCATAACCGCCCTTTACATAACGTTTCAGATCCCTGGTAATGCATGGCTTGCGCCCAAGAAGTTACAAAACGGGTTTTAGAGATCACCGGAGGATGAGACACGTTTTACATACCCAATCGATTTCAGGATTGCCTTTACCCGTGTCTCTTGATAAGCATGATTATATGTGCAACCGTATGCATATTCGCCCCTTAAGATAGGCGATTCCATTAAGTTTGCAACCGATGCCCTAACCTCATGACACGAAGGCGATACAAAACACGCGTGGCAATAATAACTCTGTTGACGTTTTCCAAACCGCCAATGTCCTCCCAAGAAGCATTGGGCACCTCGGMAAAGTCCTCCCAAGAAACATTGGGCACCTYGGCAATAGTTTCACGCAGGGMAGATAGGGTTACTGGAGCTCAACGTAGTCTRGAAGTGCCCATTGGTAGTAAACATAGAATTGAGGATTTCAGCAATTCATTCAACATCTTTAGAATACTCATATTCTTTTGTATGGATACGAAGGATTTCCAATCGTCCCACTTCATTGGAAACTTCAATATCAATTTCCTTATCAAACCTTCCAAACCTTCTAAGAGCTGGGTAAATTTAGCAGCTTCGTTGATATCTTTAATGGGTGCGAGCTGGTACATGGTACTGGTAAGTTCTGTTCAGTATCAATCATTATGTTAAAGAGACAAATATCCCAGGAATGACGCTCAACATTTAAACTCTTGATGGCCACGTCCAGAACCCAGGAAAACAAATAGCTTAACCAATGCACAAATCCTTCATCATTATCTGCCATTCCATTGTTACAATGAGTGATACCATTAATAAGATTTGGAACACCTCTGTTTAGTAGCTTGTACA
>ML787351.1:41776-93956 GCA_009831015.1 Picea engelmannii | reverse complement strand
AAAATGGATGCATTTTCTTGTAATAGTGTTGCAATGATATCAAGAAGAGTGCCACAGCATATGAGTGAGGTTTTGCAAGAATTCATAAGAAGAAGACTTCATAAGTATGAAAACCTTAGCAACCCAATCATGAAAGAAACCAAGAATCTGCAATAAAATGTATCAAATCCGGAGCCCAACAGATACACAATGAATAGATATGTGGACATCCCTCTGGCTGGGCACAGATGGATGTGCCCCTAGTGGTTGAGCACTAGTGGGTGTATGAGATCCCTTGCTATATTTTACAAGAGCCAGACTTACCTATAACCCTATTTGTGATCTAAAGGGTACAAGTCAACCCCACCATAATGTAAAAGATAATTAACGTAAAAGATAATTAATATGGTAATTATTAATTATATTTTGAGTCATTGAGCTCGGCCTTATTGTGCCAATAGACACTATTGTTGATAGGCTCAGTCTAATATAAATAAAGGTAAATTCCCCATTGAGGAATCATATCACAAGTGTGAGTTTGGAAATTTCAGCAAACACTTGTTCTTGGGAAAAGTGCGCACCTCTCTTGGGCGCTAGTCTTCTAGGATTTGTGACCACCCTTTTGTGTGCTAGGTTTGTGGTGTGGGAGGTATTTATCTTGAAGAATATAGCAAAGGATTTGCTGAGTTTTCTTCCCTTGTTGACAAGGGTTTCCCAGGATACTTCTTGTGTACTTGTGCATGGTGTTACTTCTTGTGATCTTGGTTACTGCAACAAATTGTTTATGGTGTAACTGCAATTGTTTATAGTTCATGTAAAAGGATAAAATTGGAATGAACTTCATGCTTGAACCTATCTTAATGAAAAATCAACATGGTTTCATATTATAGGTCTTGAAGAACCCATTGCACAAGAAAATTCATGTCATCCCGTCACTTCTGCAAAACCATACGACCCTCCTAGGGTTTCCAGAAATTCTGTACGACCTTCCTTTCTCGGGTGTTTCAGCACTTGATACTTGGATGTTGGGGCTAAAAAGTACATAGGAGTGTACGACCTCCTTCAGTGAAACTCCAACAAGCTTCATATTGCATTTCTGAGCACTTTTATTTTTTGGCCCTAGGGTTTCACAAATTTCTACAGAAATTTCAGAATTAGGGTTTCTACAACTCATTGAAAGAGCTCTTCAGCTCACTAGTGTTCTCCTATATTTAAAGGCTTATTGTTGGAAATAATAATCCCAACAAAACCTAAAAGTGCTATCTTATCCTAGCTGTTATGTTTTATAGTCCAGTTGGCATGGGTTTGTGAAGAATCTGAAAATATGGTGACACCATGGCTACCTTCTTCATGAAGATGTCATAGGACAAAGATCAACCAAGTGCCATTGGAGAAATCATATAAAAACCCTTAGGTATGCACTTGTATATATTATTTATCATTGTCATGAGGGTACTTGCAGGAGGAAGGAACCTGTGTTGAAGTCATGGATCCAGAGGGATCTCAATGCATTCAAAGGAAAAACACACTGGAAGTGAAGACTCCAGGTTTGATTGTTTTAATTATAATGCATCTAACCTACATTTATAAAGGTTGCTGCATTACAAGTAGGTATTGTAGCTGTGACAACAATCCTTAAATTATTTTGATTCTAGAGATGTACTCATTATTCTCCTTTAGGAGATATTCTTGTTTTGTTTCCTTTCGGTTTTTTTCTTGTTCCAGGCAAGTTAACAAAAAAGGAAGATGGTTATACTTCAGACTTCAGAGGGAGTCAAAACTATTTGAGAAGGAGGAAGAACAAAACCATCATTGAGGAAACGAATGCAATAATGCATGATCATAATCTTTCTATGATCTTATGGGCAGAAACATGCATGGCACAGTATATGTTTAGAACATGAGTCCTCACCAGATTTTGAAGAACATAACTCCCGAAGAAGCCTTCACCAGAGTGAAGCCCGAGATTGAGCACTTTAGGATATTTGGGTGCCCAATATAATTTCATGTACCCAAAGAGAAGAGGTCCAGGATAGACCCTTCAGGAAGAAAGGATACATTTATGGGATAACAATGAATCTTCGAAGATATATCAGATCTACATCCCTCATCAAATACAGATTGAGACAAGAAGATATGTTGTCCTTGAAGAAGAGATAGCATTTCAAAGATCCAGAGAATCTCAGATGGAGATTGACAGTGAGACAATACCTTCTCCCCCTTCAACAGTTCAGAGGGAGACAAACATTATTCTAGTTGATCCAGTTGTTCTAGCTGATCCGATTTCTCTAGTTGATATGTACAGAGATATTGCAGTAGGGCATAAAAGGCCTGCTTATGCTCAAAAAACTCTGCAGGAGGCAGAGGAACATACAAGCCCCTCAAGGCACATCCAGAGAGAGAAAAGAGATTTTTGAGCTACTCTTCAGCCATGAGCCACATCATTGATTCTGAGCCTTCTTTTCATAGAGAAGCAAAAAGTAAACAGGTATGCCAAGTTGCCACGACAAAAGAATACTAGTATATCTTAAAGAATTATGTATGAGATATTGTTCAGAGACTAGAAGGGACGTCTGCAGTGACTTCCAAGTGGATCTATAAGATCAAGCATGCAGCTGATGGAAGTGTCGAGAAATACAAAGCGATATTTGTAGCCAAAAGATTCCCACAAATAGAGGGAGTTGTCTATGATGAGACACTTGATCCAGTAAGCCCGATACACTTCCATTCGTACTACCATCCATGAGTTCGAAATTATACCAGATGGATGGATTCTTGATGAGTTTGGGTTTCAGCAAGAGTGTTGTTGATCCAAACCTATATTATTACATTGTTGGTGACGAGAGCCTGATTTTGGTGACTTATTCAGAAAGCCTTGTTGTTGGATACAAGTAAGCTTTGACTTCTGATTTCAAGATGAAGGATTTGGGTATGATGCACTACTTCTTGGGACAATAAGTATGACAAAGGAGCGATGATATTCTCCCAATTCAAGGAAAATATACAGTGGGGATATTAAAGAAGTTCAGTATGACAAAATGCAAATCCATGTCTACACCGATGGTGATGGATTTGAAGAAAATGGATGATGATGATTCAGACGAGATTGATCCACAACTGATTGGATCACTGATGTATCTGGTTAACACCAGACCTGATTTATGATATGCAGTGAATGTACATTAGTCAATTCATGAGACATTTGAGATAGAATCACTCGATAGCAACAAAACATGTATTGAGATATCTACGAGGCACAGTTGGATATGACCTGAGATATGAGTCCAGTGTAGACTTGAGTTTGCAGGGATATGCCGATTGGGCAGGAAGCGCAGTGGAACAGAAGAGAACATCCAGTTATTGTTTTACCTTGGGATATGCCATGGTTTCCTGGTGCAACAAGAAACAAATCTCTATGGCCCTGGGTACCACAGAAGCAGAGTATATAGCATTGAGTGTGGCAGTCCGCGAAGAAGTTTGGCTTCGCAAGATTCTGACATATTTACTTGATCATGAGATGGATCCTATTATTATTCATTATGATAACTAGAGTTGTGTGAAGCTCTCTGAGAACCCTGTGTTTCATGATAGATCAAAATGAATTGAGATAAAATATCATTATATCAGAGACATGTTGCAGAGGAAAGAAGAACACGTGTAGTACCTTCCTACACATGAGCAGATTGCAGATATATTCACCAAATTGCTTGCCAATATGAAGTTCAATTATGGTAGAGACTGGCCTGGTGGAGAATACCTCCCTAGCTGAGAGGGAGTGTTGATGACTACAACCAGGACGAAGTTTGAGTACTTTCGTAGGAGACTTGGCCTGATCGAGAATGCCTCCCTAACTGAGAGGGAGTGTTGATGATTACATCTACATGAGATATCCTCCAGGATACAGACTGAGTGAGTCGACCTGAGAGAGAGCCCATGAGTTGTGTGTTCCCATGAGATGGGTCTATGGTTCCTCTCTAAGATAGAGATGGAACGTTGTGTGCCCCTGTGTGGGGTGAGGAAGCCCATGAGTTGGGTGTGCCCATGAGATGGGTATGTAGTTCCTCTCTGAGATGGATATGAAACTCTGTGTTCCCTTGTGTAGGGAAGATGCCCATGATATGGGTGTGTCGTTCTCTCTGAGACAAATATGAAACATTGTGTGCCCCTTAGAAGAGAAGATGCCCATGAGATGGGTGTGTCATTCTCTATGAGTCAAAGATGAAACGTTGTGTGCCCCTGAGAAGGGAAGATTCCCATGAGATGAGTGTATCATTTGAGATGAAATGATGTGTACCCCTGTGAGGGGTGAAGGATCCCATGTGATGGGTTTATTGGTCTCCTCTGTGCAGAGAGTTGAGATGATGTGATACTCCGGATGATTCTCCTGTGAGACACATTGAGAAAGAGATCTGTTGACTTGGATGTGCCTGTGGCTGAGCAAAGGTGAATGTGATCCTAGTGGCTGAGAAATAGTGAGTGTGGTTCTTCTGTGAGACATAGTGAGATAAAGATCTTATGAGTTGGACGTGCCTATGGTTGAGCACAGGTGAACGTGATCCTAGTGGATAAGCACTAGTGAGTGTGGTTCTCTTGTGAGACACAGTGAGATAGAGATGTGGACATACCTGTGGCTGAGCACAGATGGATGTGCCCCTAGTGGATGAGCACTAGTGGGTGTATGAGATACCTTGATATATTGTACAAGATCTAGACTTACCTGTAACCCTATTTTTGATGTAAAGGGTACAAGTCAGCCCTACCATAATGTAAAAGATAATTAATATGGTAATTATTAAGTATATTGCGAGTCGTTGAGGTTGGTCCTGTTGTGCCAATATACACTACTGTTGATAGGCTCAGTCTAATATAAATAAAGGTAAATTCCCCATTGAGGAATCATATCACAAGTGTGAGTTTGGAAATTTCAGCAAACACTTGTTCTTGGGAAAAGTGCGCACCTCTCTTGGGCACTAGTCTTCTAGGGTTTGTGACTACCCTTTTGTGTGCTAGGTTTGTGGTGTGGGAGGTATTTCTCTTGAAGAATATATAAAAGGATTGGCTGAGTTTTCTTCCCTTGTTGAGAAGGGTTTCCCAGGATACTTCTTGTGTACTTGTGCATGGTGTTTCTTCTTGTGATCTTGGTTACTGCAACAAATTGTTTATGGTGTAACTGCAATTGTTTAGGGTTCAAGTAAAAGGATAAAATTGGAATGAACTTCATGCTTGAACCTAGATTAATGAAAAATCAACATAGATAAATGGTCGAATCTACTTGAATTGTATCTTTTGGTCCACAATTTTTCCAATAGGGAAAAAATTACTTTTGCACTCCTCAAGGTCATCCCCCATGTTAAGGACTGGTGGGATACTTACTATGAGAAAATGGCCATAGAGGAATCTGGAATATTTGTGGTCACCCCCACATGGGATTCCTTCAGGGATTTCATTAAAGAACAATACTACCTTTTTGTAAGCTATGAGGACCAGTACACTAGATGTACCACCCTACGTCAGGAAAGGGACCAAACAGTACCAAATTTCACCAATATTTTCCATACCTTGCGCACCAAATTGGGTATCAAAGACTTTGAATGACATCTGGTGCTCAAATACCGTAGATGTTTGCATAGATACATTCAAACAAAAATGGATTTTTTGGACATCACATCATTGGGTACGACATATAGATATGTTGTCAAGATCGAACAAAAATTTAAGCAAAAGAGGCGAGAGTTTGGATTTGCAAACTCCTCACAACTGAAGCAAGGAAAAGGTGGTCCCAACCCACACAACAAGGGATAGAGAAAACATGACCACTCTTAGGACAACCAGTCCAAGCCGCAACACAAGAAGGGAAATTAGGAGTCAAACAAGGACATGGGAAAATGGTGTGAATACCATAAAATCCCTTGGCACAACACTGAAGAATGTTGCTCCAAGCAGTCACTCATGGCCGAGCTAAAAGATTATGATTCAGAGGCCAATTCTGACTCCGAATCAAATATAGAAGGATGGAAGCAGATTATCAATGTTGAACCCAGTTCCATGGTCACTACCACCAAAGTCCAGCCAAGTGAACCAGAAGAACCAGAGGAAGGGGAACGCCTCTTTCACTCGTAGATGTGGGTAAAGGGGACTCTGCTTCATTTAATTGTCGATAGTGGAAGTCAAAAGAACCTGATCTCAGTAGATGTTGTCAAGCGACTGGAATTGCTGATGACACCGCACCCACAACCCTACACTATCGACTGACTTCTCCAAGGAAGAGATCTCCATGTCAGCCAACAATGTCGTCTTCCCTACAAAATCAAGCCCTTCAAAGATAAGGTATTGTGTGATATTTCTCCCCTTGAAGTTTGTGATGTTATTTTAGGACAACCATATTTGTGGAAGAGACATGTTGTGTATGAGTCTAGACCCCGCAATGTTATTATTACTTTGGGTAGACAATTGTACAAGATACTAGAGGTGGCACCACCTACCACTATTTCTTTAATCTTTGTTAAGCAATGCAATAAGGTCATTTCACAGACCGGGAAGTTTGTCTTCTTTGTGATCTGTGCTCATAGAAAGTAGAAGGTCGCCACCACATCTGTGGCCTCTACACAGAGTCTCTCTTTACAGTAGAAGCAAGTGGACGAGATCGTGGAAGAGTACAAAGACAACTTCTCCTCACCCACCAGGGTACCAACACACTGCCAAATCAAGCATCCAATTGATCTAACCCTTGATGAACCTCTACCTAATGGACCAGTTTATCGTCTCTCGTTGATGGAAAATGACAAAATCAAGCATTAGATCCAAGAGCTACCTCAAAAGGGGCACATCATACCCAACTTCTCCCCTTGCGGAAGCCCGATTGTACTGGTGCATAAGAAAGACAGTACTTGGCGACTCTACATTGATTACAGAGCATTAAACAAAATCACAGTCAGGAACCGATAACCAATTCTTAGAATTGATGACCTTCTTGACCATCTCAAGGGGGAAAAGTTCTTCAGTAAGATTGATCTAAAGTTTGGTTACCACCAGGTTCCCATTGAACCAACTGATGTATGGAAGACAACTTTCAAATCTATTTAAGGTCTCTTCGAATGGTTGGTCATTCCCTTTGGCTTAAAAAATGCACCAACCACTTTTATGAGGTTGATGGATGATGTATTGAGACCCTTCACCAACTCTTTTGTGGTGGTATATTTGGATGAAATCCTCATCTTCAATAGATATTTGGAGGAGCACATGTAGCATATTTAACAGGTTTTGAGCACTCTGCAATAGCACAAGATATTGCCAACTTGGAAAAATGCTCCTTTGGCATGAACATGGTCCAATAATTGGGCTACATTGTTGATGAGCATGGGGTACATGTTGATCCAGCTAAGATACAAGTCATTTGTGACTAGCCATCCCCGACCACACTCACCAAGCTTCGGAGCTTCCTGGGATTGGCCAACTTCTACTGACGGTTCGTGTTGGGATTTTCCCATATTGCATGGTCCCTCAGCCAAGTGACCAAGGGAGGTGGCAGGGAAACATTCACGTGGGGGAAGGAACAAGAATGAACATTTTATGATTTGAAGCATCGCTTGTGCTCAACTCCAATACTCTCCTTACCGGATCTGCAACAACCATTCAAGATTGAGACTGATGCATCTGACTATGTTGTAGCCACAATTCTCACTCAACACGGTCATCCGATGGCATACCATAGTGATAAAATCTTAGATACTGTCTGGAAATACCCCACTTATGACAAGGAAATGTATTCCATTGTACAAGACTGTCATCAATGGAAACATTACATTATGGGAAATGAGACAATCATCCACACTGATCACAAGCCTTTGTAATTCATACAAACATAGGGGAAGTTGCAGAATGACCGCCATCAAAAGTTCTCCACCTACCTATAACAGTTCCATCTCAACATCAAGTATAAGACAAGGAGTAAAAATCGTGTCTCTCACAGCCTTAGTCAACTTCCCGTGGCTGCACTCACCACTGTGCTCCATTCCTGTGGACATGAGGCATCTGAGTGGCCCCAACTTTATCATCAAGATCTAGACTTCACCACCACCTATCAACTCCATTCTTTTGTACTTATTTTTAATTGTGGGTTCTACACTTTTGAGGTTGTCTGAATCCCTACACATATTCTAGGTGGAGATTGGTGGCCACCCACCTAATCCAATTGGCTTAGTTTGGAATTTTTCATGTCACTACATCTTTCTGTACATCCAGGGCCATTTTGGGGCCCTAAACAGTGTTTTTTTGGCTTGCCATAGTCAAACTATAGACAAAGTCAAATTTTGACAACATAACATGTAGTTCGCAAAAAGACCTTTCCAACAGGCTATCATGCACCTAAAATGGAGGTCGTATACAAAATCTACGACCCCAGGAAGTTGAGGTACCAACTTACACATTGAGGCCCACATAACTTTTGGCGTTCACCTCCTAGGGTTAGGTTTTTGGATGTCTAGGGTTTTGGAATTCATAAATAATGTTAAAAGGGCCTTTGGAGCCTCATTGTAATTATTCTTCTTAGACAGATGCGCGTAGCAGCCACATCTATTCTCAGAGATAGCTACCACCATTCGAGCAAGTTGTTTCAGTTCTACAATTTTATAGTTTCAACCTATTTCATTTATTCAATAGAAGTTATTGTTCACTGGATATTTGTTTTTATCTCTGTGTTTTTGTATTCAGTCTGTGATTCATTTCGTTTCGCTCATAAATCCGGATCACCATCATAGATATGTATTCCCACCTACACTTGTTTCAACACATAATTGACCATTATTATATAACAACATAGCCAAGTGCAGGCCAAAAACACCTAGTTAAACACTATCCGGGAAGGCATAGGAGATATTGATAGATGGATCGTCGGGAATATGTATGTTCCAGTTGAGCTCCCACTCCCTTTAAGCATGGAAAATAAGGTTGATCTCTCTTTGCTAGATCACTACCAGTAAGTTGGGCAGAGAGTAGACAGAGAGATAATCGGTTCAATGGTAATTTGTTCATGACTGCACAAGGCGGCACAAGATTTGACAAGAAAGTGTCGTCTCCCTCCCCTGGAAGAACTTGGAAAGACTCTCATTATGGAACAACTTCTTGAGAAGGTACAATAGAGTACAAGTCACATACGAGAGGTAATTGAATCAACCTCTAAGGTGACGATGGACTTGATTGAATAACACCTCATTCAACCCACCAAAGTTCGCACCATGATTTAGGCATTCATGGCCACCCTGGAAAAATATATGTAGAATCTCAAAAAAAACACGACCATGCATGAAGCTTCTCTCGAGGAGTTGGCATACCACTGGATCATATCATTTTATGATTAGTTAGAGATGTGGACTACCTACATTCAGAATAAGAACACATAGACAAGACATAACAACAAATTTGGATTTGTTGTTAACTATATCCTATTTTTTCTTTTTCAAACCACTTTCAACTTTGTCTTTTTCCTCACATGTGTCAAACAACTAGTAAGGGAAGATGAAATTTCTTTTGTAACAAATTCTTGAGGAATCCAAGAAGGCATTTTCGGGAGTTGGAAATAGTTGTATAATAAAGGAAGAGACCCATTTTGAAAAGGCTCTTCAAGCTTTCTATAGACTTGTTTCACTTTATGAGAACATACTTGGTTAACTAATATTGAGAATCCCTCAGTGCCAACTTTTGATAAAGAAAAAACTTATGTTTGTTGTTATTGTCGCGAACTACTTCCAACAAAATGTTTGTTGTTCACATGGGTTGTAAGAACATGTTTTTATTATAGAATTTTCTGATGCAATTAATGTTATTCTTATAGTTTTTGTTATTCTTTATCATTTTTAATGTCCTGAGTACATAAGTTGTTGATGTATGCAGAAATATGAATTGTAATTTTCTGGTTATAAATTTGTATACATGTGTCATATAACTTTTCACCTTCATAACAACTATCTGATTTGGGTGTTTTTCATAGTTTAGTTTCATTTCAGCTCATTCGGTTGCTACGGTTCACTCCTAGCTAGGATAGGATAGATTATAGTACATTAGTTTCTTTTATGCATTTATATAGTGTTCATCTACATCTTTCATTTGCATAAATATCCACCCACCCAACTTCATAACTAGTAATGACAACCAGACCAGAATCTGGATGGGTCTCCTAAACCAAACAATGCATAGTCTGATTGGGATTGTGTACTGGGGAGTACCAATTACTATTGTAGGGAAATTTTTTCCCGTCAATAGTAACCACCTCCGATGGGCCATTGATATTTAGGTTGCTAGGATGTTCTTTGGAATTGAAGCCCTATTTTGTATATGTTAAAAAGGAATGATGTTTTTTATTCTCAAAAATTTATGTTGAGATACCACTCTATAGAGATTCATGGCTTCACCCAGTTTGTTGCCATTTTTTGTGCCATGCATCAACAACCTCCTTTTTATTATATATTTACTTGTAAAGCCTCTCTCAAAGAAAATGGATCCTATTGATCTCTTATATAAACAACTTCTTGGCTTGAAATTGTTTCCTTAGTGTTGATCATTGATTACCCCTCTCTATACATTCCACTTTAATTTTCTTAATTTGGATGTGATTCCATTTTTTTTCTTGATACTTAGGCACATTTTGAGGGGTAAGTTCTTATAAACTCCTTCAATATACACCAGAGGAGTTCCCCTCAAGTGTTCCAGTGATCATCGGAGAAATTCCCCTGAACTCCTTTGAAACTCTATTTTTACCACTGGTTGACTTAGTACCAACTCCTTCGGTTTGAACGAAGGAGTTCTTACAAAATCCTCCAGTCAAACCAGAGGAGTTCCCATATTCTCCTCTGAAACATGTTGCGCACTCTGTATTGACACCTTAGTTCCACCAAGAAACTTCCCAACATCTTCTCCAGTTTCACTGGGGTGCTTCCTTGAAACCCTTCCGAGATGAAAGGATTCACTGATAGACTTTGCATAAAAATCTCCAGTATATACCATAGACATTCCTACCATGCCCTTCGGTGCATACCAGGGACCTTTCCATCAACACCTATGGTTCACATAGGAGGCATTCACAACATTATCTGCAGTGGATACAACTAAACCCATCTAGTCACATCTATGCACACAATGATTATAAAAGGGCGCTCACCCTTAATATTTTGACCATTGTTCATTCAAAGAGCCCGAGAGAAGAAAAGGATTATTGAGTGCCAAGATGACAAGCCCAAGGATTCCCTGCCCTCGACCTATTATCGCCATCCACATGGTCTTCCTTGTCAGGTATTCCCTAAGCACATATTCACTCTCTAATCTTTAGGGTTAGGGTTTTTATCTCTTGGGTTAACTGTTAGTTCATTGAACACCCCTCAAACAGTGACCTCCACTAGTTTTCATCAATGATACCATTAGTACCAACAACCCCTCTTGTCTCTAGTCATCAACTGAGCTTCACCATCCAAACATGACCTTATTTCCCAGACCTGTAATACCTTTCCTCTTTGAAATCGACCTCACCCATTTTTCCTCTCGAATGAAACCCTGCCATTAGGTCGTAAAACACTTCCCATATATGTTGAACGACCCATGATTGAACCCTCTTATGGTAGGTATCCAAGCTAGTTTTCTCCCTTTCCTTGCAATACAATGATTTCAAAAAACAAATCATCGCTTGTGGGTTCACAACTATGGTAACTTCATTATTTTAGATCCATGAAGTGCATAAAACCCTTAATCTCAGTTCTATCCATGATGAATTTATTTCCCTAACTCTCTATATCATTCCCCGAGCCTCGACTCTCAAACCCTAAGCTTGGTGAATGAGTCTTTCTTGGGACTTCGATAAATTTCGTTGTGTCCTTTATGTTCTGGAGAACTTCACAAAATTAACTCTGGCCTTTACCATAACACTTCATTTGATCTCCTTTAGTCTTAATCGAAGGGGTTAACATAAGCAATATCAGAGTCTTTAGACTACTTAATATCGTCTTTGTTGGTCTAACTAGAAAGACTTAACACAGACTCCTCTGGTGTGGTATTATGCCATCGACACACTTAACACGATTTCCCCTGTTTTAAATCGAAGTTCCTCATGCTAACTGCTCTAGTTTACACCGGAGCACTTTACATAAACCTCTCCAATATACGCCAGAGCAGTTCCTACGAACTACTCCAGTCTCGAATTTTTCGGCCATTAGTTTGGGTAACCTTTAACTAACCGGTCTATACTTTTCCATTTCATTTTCACTAAGTATCAAAATTCCATAATGTCTTCCATCATATTATCATCTTCTAGTGACGATCTCTCACCTAGCATCAATGCAAACAACTCCTCGGGTATTTGACATGGGTTACTTAAATTGATTTATTTTTATGCATATACAACTCCTAATATGATCATCTTTATTTCATCGCTTGGTTTTGTCTTTGACTAATTTTTCCTATGCTTGGAGGTTTAGAAATGTCTCCAAGGAAGAAGGGAACTAGCAAAGCACCTGCCACACAGGCCTATGGGAGTGGCTGTGAGCATGAATATGAACTTGACACTAGAGGGGCGATGTATGACGACATGGCCAGATTCCTAGAAAAGGGGGAATATTTTCTCAAATGGGGTGACATTTATCAATTGTTAAAGAAACAAAACTTCCTTGTTAATATTGAGGACCAAGAGAAGCTTAAAATCTTCAAGAATATCAAGAAATTTGGGATACAAAGAGTAGCATCTCGTGCTGCGGTATTTACCTATGTCGATGCCATTTCCTTGATCCTTAAACACATAGACTTGGGAAACATGTACATCTTCAATACTAGGGGAGATCATATAACCTCATTCTAGTCCGTAGATCTAGTGAAATGTTACCATATATAGAAAGGAACTCGGAATCTAGATGACGAACTTCTCGGTGGGTTCAAGCATACGACCAAAGACCTGTGTCGTATCAGGTACAAACTGGCTAAACAGTTTAAGCTTAGACCAATCGATGGATACCCTACAACTGCACTAAGAAATACATATCAATACATGGTGGCCATGTTATGCAGATTATATGGAGAGCTAGACGCCTGCAAATTTCCTCTGTCATATATGCCCCTGATTCACTACTTTCCAGACAAAGGATCGTCTTTTAACTAGGATAAAATTTTGTCACAAACTTAGCAAAGGCCATCAAAGGAGTTAAGGAAACCCAACCCGGAACCTTTATGGACTTACACATGTATTCATATCTCCTAGATATCATGTGCATAACACATCAATATCCAAAGATGGTCTGGGCATGGAAGCCAATAGACCCAATTGTACACATCTACTGCAAGGTGCTATGTGAGCACAAGTATAGGACACAATATCACAAGATATGTGAGCACTTCCTAGATCCATTGTACGAATTCATTTTCTTCACACCAACCTCGTGCATGACCGACAAAGAATTGGCTGTAATCAGGAGAAAAGTGTTAAGTTTTGAGCTATTTATTAGGTTTCTTTTCAATTTAATAGATAACAATAGCATAGGTAGGATCACTAAGAAAAACACAATCACAAGATACACAACATGAGACAAACAAAGTTCGCTCACACAAGAATTATCCAAAATACTTGGAATATAACATAATAATCCATGTAGGAATAATGTATAAAATATGAATAGATGAGATAAGATAATATGATGATTACAATTGAGAATGAGGGCTCGTTTATATACCCACGCAGGGGTTCCCTTTACCAATAGTCATGTCCTTCGAGACATGACCTTTCATTATTAATAATTATTATTTATTAATTATTATGTTATGAATATCTATGGTATATGTATATTTATGTTCATAACATTGCCTTCCCCTTAAAAATGCTTTGTCCTCAAAGCATACTTTATGGAAGACTGATCTCTTTCTCTAACTTGTATTTATTGTCTTTTGATTCATCATTCCTGAGTTAGTTATTGTTGAGGACTTGAGACGATAGGAGCTTCTAAGCGCTGAGCAGAATTGTCGAATTGTAAAGGAGTCTGCCCATCATAATTCGATCTTCTGTGGACTTGGGTTGTTATAGGTTTCTTGGAAAGAATTTGATGTATTTCGACTCCCATGGTAGCTTCTACTTTGAGTATCACTTGTACTGGAAGTAATATTCTTCGACATACTGGTCATTTTTTTCTGTTGATACAAGGATTGGTTAAAGTATCGATTTTTGTGATTAGGATGTTGATAAGGCATCCTCACAACTTGATCTTTACTTCGTATACTTGTAGTTTTTTCTTGATTAACTTTTGGAATTGGTTTTTCTTCATGGCCCATGATTGTTTCTTCTTCGACATTTGAATACCTCTTTACATCAGTTGGATTCACATCCTTTTGAGTTTTAAGGTTGATTGGTTCTATATTAATTCCTTTATCCAAAATTGGGACTTTTACATCTAAAGACTTCTTTAGTTCCATAGGTTCAGTCATTGTCTCTTTATCGACTATTGATGTTTTGTGATCTAGCTCTTCTTGTAAAGACTTCTTATCATGCTTAAGCCTTTTAATTTGCGTTAGTAAATCTTGATTATGTCGTCTTAATTGTAAAAGTTCTTCTTTATCTTATGACTTGTCATCTTTATTTTTTGATTCTAGATTCTCCCTTCTTTCATCCTTTAAGATTTTAATTTGTTCTAGTAACTTCTAATTAAGGTTCCTTAGGCATGAGATTTCTTCCTCTTTTTCAGTTGATTTCTCCTTGAGACCTTGATTTTCTTGTTCTGAATTTGTATTCCCTTGCTTCTTGTCTTTTAATTTTCTTATTTTAACTAGTAAATTTTGATTATGATTTTTTAATCGTAATATTTCTTCATCTTGTTCTAGTAAGTCTTGGTCCATTTTTTGTCTTTCGGTCTTTAGTTCTTCATTTTGTGCAATGAGTTCCTGAATACGCTCTTTGAAGTAACGATTATCTTTCTGTGTTAACCCATTAAAATATTTTTCCTTCTCAATTTCAAACTGTAATTTTTTATTGCTCTCTTTATAATGTCCTAATTCTCCTTCCAATATCCGTGATTGTATTTCTGAATTATCTTGATATTCTTTCATAATAAATGATTTTTAAATGTTTCTTCAATCCTTTTTAGAAAAATTATTTTTCCTTATACTCTTTTCACTTTATAAATAAATATCTGATATAAAATACTCTTTTTTCTTTATTATTACACCTTAATAATAAAGTATAAAAGTACTTTTCCTTTTAATATTTATATAAAAATTGCTTTCTTTTTAATATTTGAAATATCTTTTTTTTTTCAAATTTTTAAAAGTAATTTTACTTTTTCATCAAATAATATGTATTTGATTTCTTTATATCTCCATAAATAATTCAATATAATCCTTCTTTATTTTTATATACTTTTGACTTGTATGTCCTAAAATTAAAATTAATTAGGATAGTACTTTTTCTTCACTTTTATATATTATATATAGTACATATATATCAAGTCTCCTTAATAATATTAATCACCTTTTTATTTTTTATCATATAATATAATATAATGAACTATGAATATGTTTTCTTTTTTAAATTTTATTTCTTTACTTACGAATCCACTTCCATTTAAGTTATAAAATCCTTCTTTTAGACTTTATGTTATACAATGTATAACAGTTGGCTTTCGATTTTCTTTTTTGTAGCAACTTTATGTCTCCTTAAAAAAATTATCTTCTATAACTAATATGGTTTTGAACTATTACAATCTTTTTTTTTGAATTGTTTCAGGACTTAAGCCTTTAATTAAATTAGGAAGCTATGATTTAATGGTCATGTCTTGTGAATGGGGAAGCCTTTAATTAAATTATGAAGCTACGGTTTAATTATCATGTCTCGTGGATGGTTACGACACTGTTTATGATGAACATAACATAGAATTGACACTGACATAGGATCAATCAATTTCTTTAATCGGTAATTGTACGGACTGGTACTAATGTGTACGGATTTTGTAGAGAGGTTGTACGTACATTAACGGTATAGACAACACACATTAATTTTTATTATCGTCCACTGTATGGATAGATTTGTACAACTTTTGTGTTGTGTACGACAACAATAATTTGCAAGCGGCTGATACATATTGTACATTGTAACTAATGGCTGATAAAAATTTAGTTGATTGTACGGACTGTCCAAAAAATTGTGAAATTTCTTCTTGAATTCAATTCTGTACGGACAGATTTACAATTGAGTATTGTACAACTGCAATTTTCACTGTAATTTTCTGATTTACGTATTTGCAGAACTGTAATTTCGTATGGAATGTGTTACTTTATTATTATTATTATTATTATTATTATTATTTTCCTTCATTCCTTACAGAATTTGTAGCAGAATGATATATATATATATATATATATATATATATATATATATATATTAATTTAACAGAAGATCTAGACTTAAAAATTACAACGAAATCACTTTCTTAAGAAGAATTTTGACAGACCAATCTAGTTCTTTTTTTCTTTGACTCTTATTGCAGTAGAATAATAGTTTTTTGTTTTTTTTTAAGTAGCAGCGAAATGTCTTTTCTGCATAAACTTTTAAATGGCAAAAAGCCTGAATTGGTCAAAAGACCGAAGTTCCTAAGAACTTTGAAATTTTGAATGGCCAACGACCTTGTTGGTGGTCAAAGACCAAATTTCTCAGAGAAACTTTGAAACGATGGGGTTGGCTAAAAGACGGTTCAGACAAGGTCTGATAAAGAGAGTGGTCAAAGGCCAGGATCAGAAAAATGAA
This sequence comes from Picea engelmannii, assembly GCA_009831015.1. Lineage (NCBI taxonomy): Eukaryota > Viridiplantae > Streptophyta > Pinopsida > Pinales > Pinaceae > Picea > Picea engelmannii. The sequence goes on along the minus strand of ML787351.1, from coordinate 77,221 downwards.
GCTTTAATACCAAATGAGACGAACAAAGTTCGCTCACACAAGAATTATCCAAAATACTTGGAATATAACATAATAATCCATGTAGGAATAATTATAAAATATGAATAGATGAGATAAGATACTATGATGATTACAATTGAGAATGAGGGCTCGTTTATATACCCACGCAGGGGTGCCCTTTACCAATAGTCATGTCCTTCGAGACATGACCTTTCATTATTAATAATTATTATTTATTATTTATTATGTTATGAATATCTATGGTATATGTATATTTATGTTCATAACACAACATTTATCCTAGGAAACCATCATGGGGGAGAAAACAATGTATTCTGCTTCTGTTGTGCTGAGAGAAACACTTAATTGCTTCCTACTCTGCCATGAGATCATGGATGATCCCAGACTGAAACAACATCCTGAGGTGCTCTTTCTGTTAGAGACACTTCCAGCCCAATCTGAATCGGTATAACCACTCAGTCTGAAGTCATGATCTCCATTATAACCGAGACCAAAATCCAATGTACCATTAAGGTATCTCATCACATGTTTTGCAACAACAAGGTGAACACGTTTGGGTTCTACCAGATACTGAATCAAGGTGTTAAAAAAAAAACATATATATGGCCTGGTGTTCGTCAGATACATCAATGATCCAATGATTTGTCTGTACATCGTAGCATCAACCAATTCTGACGAATTATCAACCATGAGATTCAACTTTGTTTCCATGGGTGTATTCATGGATTTACACCAACATATTGAACCTCTTCAGTATTTCAATTTCATACTTCCCTTAGTTAAGGAAGATCTTCTCTGGGCTCTGCCAAACCTCAAGACTTAAGAAATAGTGCATTAGGCCTAGGTCTTTCATCTCAAATTCTGTAGTGAGCTTCTACTTACAATCAATGATGAGATTTTCTTCTCAAGTTAAGAATAAGTCATCCACATACAAAATAAATATATCAGGCTCATCATTCATAACCTTGAAGTAAAGGTTAGAATCAACTTTACTCTTGGTAAAGCCCATGATCATCAGGAAACTGTCAATTCTTCCATACCAAGCTCTAGAAGTTTGCTTCAATCCGTACATATCCTTCTTCAATATGCATACACGAGTCTTTCTATCTTCAACTTCAAACCCTTGGGGTTGTTCTATATACACTTCTTCTTCAATGACACCATTCAAGAAGGCTATTTTCACATCCATATGGTGTAAATTCCACTTCATCTTAGTTGCAAGGGATATGATGGTTCTGATAGAAGTGTATCTGGCTACATGAGAAAACATCTCTTCATAATCAATTCCTTCCTTTTGAGAAAAGACACGAGCTACAAACCTTGCTTTATATTTCTTAATACTTCCATTAGCAACATGTTTTTATCTTGTATAACCATTTGGAAGATGCCACATCTTTTCTCTTCAGTCTAGGAACTATTTCCCATACATCATTCTTTATAATGAATTGATATTCTTCTGTCATGGAATATGCCCATTCTTTCTTCTGAATGGATTCTTCAAGCAAGTAGGCTCCTTCTCTAAGAGATCACACATCAAAGCCATGTAACTAGATAATGGATTGGGTTTCTTGACTTGTCTCATGGTTCCTTCGAGGGCACCATACTTCTCTCCATCTTGAATAAGTTCCCTTGCCCAAGATGGATTTCTCTTGTGAGATATCATCATATGGGGAGGTTCTTGAGGTTCTATCATATCACGATCTTCATGAATCTCATCATCGGGGGAAACTGTGACTTCCCTCACTAGTTCTGCAACTCCGAGAGCTATAGGTTCTTCTTCATATACTTATTCAAGCTGACATCTCCTTGATTTATTGAGTGTTTCATCTTCATCAAAGGTTACATCTCTGTTGATCTCAATGTGATGGTAACCTGGTATATAAATTATGAAGGCCTTGGAGACCTCACATTATCCAACAATTATTGCCTTCTTTCCTAAAGGGTCCAACTTGGTTCTCTTCTCTTTCGGAATGTGTATAAATAATGGACAACCAAATATTTTGATATGGCTTACTTCTGCTTCTTTCCTGAGAAAATATCTTCAGGGGTTTTGAACCCAAGTGCACTATGGGATAATATGTTCTGTACATATACTTTTGTTCTTGTTTCTTCTTCTCATAAGTGCATTGGAAGATCTTGATCGTGGATCATAGTCTTCACTGCTTCCATTATAGTTATGTTCTTTCTTTCTTTTACACAATTTTGTTGAGGATTGTAGGAAGTGGTGAGCTCCCTCGTAATCCCTGCATCTCTGCAAAAGCTTACAAACTTGTTTGAGGTGTATTCTCCTCCATTATCTATTCTGAGTATATTGACATTTCTTTTAGAGAGATTCTCTATCAAGGCTTTGAATTCCTTGAATTTACCAAACACTTCATATTTTGATTTTAAAAAGTAAACCCATGTTTTGCGAGAATAATCATCAATGAATGACTCATAGTATACATACCCACTAAGAGAGGTTAATGGCATTGGGCCACAAACATATAAGTGGATGAGTTCCAAGACTCCTTCTGCCTTACTCTCACTCTTCGGGAAAGGATTATTTATGTTATTTCCTGGTGCACATCCATTGCACACACCTTCATGATGAACTTTGAATTATGGTAGACCTGTGACTACCTTGATCGCATATGGTAATGCCTTGTAGTTGATGTGAGCTAGTCTTCTATGCCAAAGTTCACATGGAATTTCAATGGAGTGAGTCAAGGCTACAACTAGGTGACCTTTTTACTTATACAAGCCACCTTCTTCCGTTCCAATAAAAATTGCATATTCTATGGTTTTTCCTTTAGGCCACATAAGAACTTCTCCATCTATGAAAGAAACTCTGAAGACTTTCTTATATTAAGTTGAGATAGAAAGTAAGTTCTTTGTCAAACCTGGTACATATAGTACATCCTTCATCTTCATTGGAGTCCCTGAATCAAGTTTGTAATTGGACTATCCCACTCCTTTGATAGGGTATTGGTAATCATATCCAAGTGTAACTTTCTGGGGAAAGTTGTTCTCTGTAATTTTAGAAAGAATGTCTCTTTGACCAGTCATGTGCTTGGAAGAACCACTATCTATGAGCCAAGTATCCTCTCCAAGTGACACTGATCCTGAGAGGGCAGAGATTAAGACATAGTCTTCAATCTGTTCTTTAATCATCTTTGTGGGTGGCTCTTCATCTTCAACTGTATGGGAATGGTGCATTTTGTTTCTCTTCTTGTATTCCTATCTCTTAGCTGGACAATCTTTAGAAATATGTCCCATCTTATCACAATGGTAGCATTGATAAGAGGAGAAATCTCTTTCTCTTCTTTGACCTTTCTGAAACTTCTGGAATCTTCTTGGAGGGTGAGATTCTTTATGAGAGTTGTTGAATCTCTTTGGGAAGTGAGTTTCCTTATGTTGATGAGTCTCCTTCTGGAAGTGAGATCTCTTCCTTCCTCCTTTAGTATGAGAAGCTAGGTCTTGATCTTCATCTCTTGATATTGCTTCTCGATTAGCTACTCTTGCTTCTTCTTGAATACATTCTTCCCAAAGACTGTCAAAATGTAGTTCCTCCTTTCTGGCACAAATGGTTTGGATGAACACATCCCAAGGTATTGTGAGACCATTAAGAGTTTTCATTATGAGTTCATCCTCATCTAGGGGGTCTCCAATTTCTTCTATCTATTCCATGAATTGAGATATTCGAGAGAAATAGTCATGGATTGTTTCTCCTTTTTCCATCCTTGTACTTATGATTTGAGTTCTTAGATTCATCTTCTGGTTGATGTTCTTTCCTTCATACATTCTGGTTAGGGAATCAAACATTTCTTTTGGAGTTTTATTTGAAGCCACTTGAGGGATCAAGTGATCTTTAATGGAGTTTGCAATGATCCTTTTGGACCTAACCATGTCCTTCTTGTACTTTGCTTTGGTTGTAGCTTCATCAGGTTCTGGTACATCTTCCTTTATGAAATTTGAGAGCTAATTCTCTTCAATAATGAGTGAAATCCTATATTTCCAGGAACAAAATTTTTCCACACCTTCTAACTTGTCAACAAGCTTAGTTCTTGTAGACATCTTGACCTGGAGCTGGGAAAATGACCAAAAATTGAAAATGCTCAGAATTTAAATTTGAACTTACCATGAGGTGTGCTTGGCTGAGGTGAGTAGCTTGGTGCAGTAAGATTTTAGAAAATACAAATTTAACCCCTTCAAACTAGGCTTGTGGAAATATGAACTGGTACTTCTGGTACTGGTTCTGGTTTCCTATTTTTTTGGTATTTTGGTGCCAGTGAAAACTAGGGCTTCACTTTTCGGGAGTTCTATCCACTAGAAAAGTGAGTTGAGGCTGTCAAATAGTTCGCTAGGCTAGGGCACACTTCCTTGATGAGTTTTTGGCTGGAATTCCTCTTCAATAAAATGCCATAATTTTCTTATACGACAATAGTGACATTTTTGCTTATCCAGTGAAAGGTGCTCTCTTCAGCTTAGCTCTGATACCATGTTAATTTTTGAGATATTTATTAGGTTTATTTTCAATTTACTATATAACAATAGCATAGGTGGGATCACTGAGAAAAACACAATCACAAGATACACAACATTTATCCTAGGAAACCCTCATGGGGGAGAAAACCTGGAAAAAACTTCCTTAATATAGATAGCCAATACAATGCCAAGACAATAAACCAAACCACTAGAGAATATCCAACACTGCGCAATGCACTTCTCTCTTCCTTCTTCTCCCAAGTGCAGCTACCAAAATTGCACACTTGATGAGTGAATGAGTGAGTGAACAAATGAGGCATTGGCCTCCTTTATTTATACTAGCTGACAGGCGCTGGAAAGGTGTCTCTTCACTGGGCATGGATGAATTATCTTCTTAGTGGTTAAAACCACTTTAATTAGGCCTGGGGGAAGACTTCTTAATTATCATAATATAGTTAGGGTTTGACCAATCCACAAAAGGGGTTTTGGTAATTTACAATGCCTGACATGATCAATCCACAAAAGGGGATTGATCTAATTAATAGAGACTCAATAATAAATAGAATACACTTTTCAGTTACAATATTTCAACAAAAAATAGATTTGTACTTGATGGAGCATGTCACATATATTAGAATATATGGAGCCATGAAAGTCCCACATCTACTTCCCCGATTTGTCCCAGAAAAATAGTGATCGAGGAAGTAACTTACTAGATAGTGATCATTAGAGTCGGGGAAATACTCTACTGGGATAAGAAATCCATATGGCCCATGCTCCCATTTTGGATTGACACCTACTTATTTGCAAACACCAAACAAGCCCAAGAATAATTGGATACATTGATTTCATACCACTTCGGAGAAGAGAGATTTAGGAGGCACAACCCAAAAAAGGTAGTCAAGGAACACTTTGCCAAGTACAGAATACCCTTGGAATACACTTAGGCCACATGTGAAAAAGAGAAGGTACATCGTGGCTCCATAACATACGTCGAAGTCATTTCTAAGAGACAAGGAAAACCCATCTAGAGAATCATAGATGAAGAAAGAGCTTGCGACGAGGCCAAGAAGAAAGAAGAAGAAGAAGAGGCAACAATGAAGACATATGTTCCAACTACATCTCTGCAATCGGGATCAATATAAGAAGAAGAGATGGTAGCATACAAGAAGAGGAGAAACAAGGAAAAGGTCTGCAAAAAGAAGAATGATGCTGCCAAAAATAAGAGGAAAACCGATGAAGCTAAATCTAGAGCTAAGGCTAATGCAGTAGCAACAAATGAAGCTGAGGAGGAACAATGTAAGAATGATGAAGAATCAAGGAACAATGACGCATCACCAGTGGACATTGATATCCTAGAGATATAAAAAACATGTACTATTGGACATACTTAATTCAATGGGCTAGGTCTGGGGATTTGTACCCCATTCAAACCAAGCAAAGTTCCCAACCTGAAGAAGTTCACATATGATAATACCATGAGCAATATTGTACAAGAGAAAATAAGGAAAGTTTCGGTCATGGGAGGCAATCCTATGTTAGTCCTCACGTAGGCCCTGGTGACAGGAAACAATAGTGGAGACCCAATCTCCATAGCTTCTGTCGGCACCACTTTCACTACAAAAATGAAATACAATGTCTGAAACTTATACTTCCAAAATATAGAGAAGGAAGCACAAATAATAAAGTTAAAGGAACAACTCAAGAAGGTGGATTTAGATGACAGAAGCCTTCAAAGATTCAAGGCTATTGCAGAGAAAGTTAGGATGAATCTAGAAGAGGCCATCATAGATATGTATGCCCACCTTGTTGAAATATTGTAACTGCAAAGAGTATTCTATTTATTTATTGAGTCATTGTTAATTAGATCAATCCCCTTTTGTGGATTGATCATGTCGAGCATTGTTATTAACCAAATCCCCTTTTGTGGATTGGTCAAACCCTAAATATAATATGAAAATTGAGAAGTCGTCCCCCATGATAATTAAAGTGGTTTTAATCACTAAGAAGACAAGTCGGCCCTACCCAGTGAAGAGACACCTTTCCAGCACCTGCCAGTTTGTATAAATAAATGAAGCCAATGCCTCATTTGATCACTCACTCAGTGCACAAGTTTGGTAGTTGCAGTTGGGAGAAGAAGGAAGAGAGAGGCACATTTCTTACTGAAGGATATTCTCTAGTGTTTGGTTTATTATCTTGGCATTGTATTGGCTATCTATATTAAGGAAGTTTTTGTTGGGTTTTTGATGCAGGAGCATCTCTCCATGCAGCCAACATCCACGTCAGCGCACACTCATTCAGGGATGAAAGGGAGGCGCAACCTCATTTTGAATTTGAATTGAATGTAATTTAATGTGCTTAGGTTGTTGATCCAGGAAAGCCATGCCTTTGCGCAGGCATTAGATAGGATCGGCCTTTATTGTAGATTGGCTGAGATCTAGGTCCGATTCTGGACTAGACAACCCCATTCATTGTAATTGATTAGGGCAGGTGTACCTGGAGGGAAGCGCGGAGAGCACCTCAGGTAAAAGAGATAGGGATATCTCATTTTGTAAGAAGGAATGGTAGAGCATGTAGAGCTGAGGAGAGCTCGGGAACACCTTGTAAAATATACAGGCATTTKCCATTATTAATACAGAGCAGTTTTTCCTGCACCAGTCTGTCAATATATGCATGTCTGTATGCGTGTGTTCATTATGTGCTGCAATTGTGTATTGTTATCATGTATGTGCAGGGAGTTGGTTTGATTTCAGGTTTGAGAGGTCTTTGAGGGTTCATGCCATGAGGGAGTGACAGAGTGTTGAGACTCTGAATCCCAGTGCACAGAGGATGCACTTCTGAACTCAGGGGAGTCAGACAAAGACGTGCTGAGAGCACAAGCATTGAAGTCAACAACTCAGACAGAAGGAGGACTTTGGGGTTGCTGAACACCTCAATAGTCAAGGCAGTGTAGTTGAAACACTGTTGTCGACAGAACCTTTGAGAAGTTCTGTAGGAACTCTACCAAGAGGGTATCGAGTGTGTGAGAGAAAGAACTCTGCTGTGAGTTCTTAAGCGAATACCAGAATCACTGAGGATTCTGAGAGGCTCTGCCAGGAGGGCATTGAGCAGGTGCACAAGGTGCATAGGAATCCAGAACCACTGAATGTTCTATGGGAGAAGAGACTCCATCGGGAGGGCGTTGAGTAAATGTGTGGGCAAGTACAGGAGGAAGAACCCTTGGACTTCTGAAGCGAAAAAGCAGAGTCCATTGAGGGACCTGTACTGGGTTACTGAATACCCAGAAAGACTCAGCACGGAGGTTGCTTGAGCAAGGAGCCAGGGAGGCATCTATATTCTCCATCTGAGGGAGAAGGAAGACAAAATCCCCCCAAGGGGTCTGAGTGTTTGTGGAAGCTCAGGACAGATAGCGCTTTGAGCGCGAAGACTCTGCAGGGGTGCAGGAGCCAAAGAATCCCGTGAGGGTTCAAAGGACAGAAGCTCAGGAAGGACAGCGCTTTCGCGCGTATCAGTGAGACTCAAGTTGAGGGTTCTCAAGGGGAGAAGAAACGCAAAGGTTCAAGCCTTTGGGAACAAAGAATTCTTCCAAGTCTGGGAAGAAAATACAAGGAAGCTCGAGGGAGCACAGCAACCGTGGGATCAACGGAGAAAGCAGATCTGGACCGTTGAACAACTACGTCCAGGGAGCTCTGGAAGAAGCGTACATGAGAGGAGGACCGACAGCCGTCGGATCTCATAAGAGAAATCCCGCTGATCGTTGGATCATGGAGAAGCTGCGCGGGTATTAAACCGGAGGCGCAGGAGGAACCACGAGCTGTCCTGTATCGACATATCGGGCTTCGGCGGTTCCCGGAGGCAAGAGTTCAACCTCTTTGAAATCGCGACTGGCAATTTCCTGAATCGATCTGAGCCGTCGATCATAGCGGGAACACGTGGCGCAGGATCCGGAGGAGTCGGGATTCGGGGTTTTGAGTTGCATGTGACTGCGCTCACAGAACTCGCGAGTTCCGATTTTCCGATTTCCGAAAGGAAGAACGCCGAGGAGGTAGCTATGGGTAGTGAACTCCCAAGAGGAGTTGAAGAGCATTGACTCTTTGGTCCTGTGTTTGAAGAAGGTCCTGGTGAGAGCAGGGGGGAACCGTGAGGGTTGCCAATCTATTGTGTCAGTTTTCTCCCCCATGAGGGTTTCCAAGGATAAATGTTGTGTATCTTGTAATTGTGTTTCTCTCAGTGATCCTATCTATGCTATGGTTATCTAGTAAATTGAAAAGAAACCTAATAATAGCTTAAAACTTAACATGGTTTGAGATCTAAGATGAAGAGAGCATCTTTCACTAGATAAAGAAAAACATCATTGTTGTCGTACAAGAAAATTAGGGATTTTTATTGAGGAGGAATTTCAGCCTAATAATCATCTAGAAAAGTGTGCCCTAGCTTGGAGATCTCTTTGGCACCTTCAATGCACTTTTTCAGTGGATAGAACTCCCAGAAAGTGAAACCCTAGTTTTCACTGGTACCAAAAAACCAGAAGTACCAGAAAACCAAGAAACTAGAAGTACGAGTCCAGAATTACGTTGGTCAAGTTTGAAGGGGTAAAATTTGGATTTTCAGAAATCTGACTGCACCAGCTTACTCACCTCAGCTCAACGCATCTATCCCCTGGATCAGAATTTCAAAATTTGAAGTTTGAAAAATTAGGGTTTCCTCATAAAACCCTAAGTTGCAGTTGCAGTTTTAGAATCAGTTACAATATCAATTGTAGTTGCAGTGTCAGTTGAAGTATCAGCTGCAATACCAGTTCCAGTCACCCTTGAATTTTTTAAGAGTTGGTAATTATTATCGTTGCTACCAGATGGTGCCACTACCTGCCAATACTATCAGAGGTATGTATTCACATATGTTTAAACTGTTAATCTTTAAAGGGTATTTGTAGGAGAAGGGATCTAGAAGGATCTCAATATCCAACACATTCAGAGGAATAATGCAACCTAGGTTTGATTATTCTGATATGCATCTATTTGATATGACATTATTTTGATCTAGGTTGCATGTTGAAGCTATGACCATCATACTAACCATTGGTCAAAATTAAAGTCAAGGTATTAGATGGATTAAATTTGAGATCATAGAGTTTATTCTCTATCCCAACCTTATTTCAAGATAGCATATTGTCTTAGTACAGAAGATAGGTTGAAGAAAGCACTTGTCATCTTGAGTGAAGGAGACTTGGAAGAAAAGAAACACACTCATTTTTTAGGACAAGGCTCCAAGTTTGATTAATTAAGTTGATAAGATTCAAATTTGCACATGAGAAGTTGATAACTACCCCTTTACAAGTAAACACTATAGTTGAGGTAGCAGTCCTTGAAAAGTATTATACTTGGTAATCATGTGAGGATATTGAGATAAATGCTTAATGTAATCATTTACCAGATACAACTAAAAACACCTCTAGGAGAAACTTCTTGTGTTGATTCCAAATTACCTTGGATGAATGTTTGATCACAACACTAGAAGAGTGTTGATCTCATTTCATATTGTATTTCTTAATTTTGATCCTTGTTTTAGACAGGCCGCAAGTGAAATCTCTAAAGGAGCTACTGTGATGATTATTCATGCTATTGTTTTATTTACTATTATCAAAAGAGTATTATTCTTGCTTGTTGTTTTGTTGACCTTGTTTCAGGTCACGGGTAATAACCTTGAGGAAGATATAGTGAAGTTTGCAGAAGGAAACAAATTAGATGAGACATGAAGCAGACTATGTACATGACCATATACATTCATGTACCAAAGAAGATGAAGAAGAAGCTATCTTTTGAGATCCAGAGTATCTCATATGGAGATTGATTGTAAGGAGTAGAAGGCTCCAAAGATGGTTGAACATTAGAACAAGAACTCACAATAGACTTGTTCAAAAGATAATGAAGCCACCTTGAAAGGAAGCAGAATTCACTTGAAGTCTGACTCAACTTTTGATATTTAGACTTGGTATTCAACACGAAGTATACCCCATACGAGATGATGAAGTCCTTGTAGACTTAGAATAAATGGAGAGTAAGCGTGATATCGGAAAGGATCAGATGAAGAGAAATCTTCCAGGACTGGGAGACATATGCCATGAGAAGACTATATCGTAGATTCAAAAAATACTAGGAGATATGAAATCTCCTGGAAGATTCCCTTGTTTCAGTAACGAAGAAGGAATCCAGTCAGAAATATTAGGATATGGATTCTTCCATGAGACTAGAAGATAATTCAATATTGACTTCCAATATTGATCTATACATATCAAGCATGGTTCAAATGTACAAAGCCTGATGTGTGTCTAGAGGATTCTCCCAGCAAGAGAGAGAAGACTATGACGAGACACTTACTCCAGTTTGGGGTCAGCCATGATCTCATGGAAAAGTAGGAATAAATCAAGCATTTCTCTCAACACAATAGAAGAAGAATACAGTGTTGCATGTTCCACCAGTTGTGAAGCCATATGGCTTCAGATGTTGTTGACAGATCTATTTGATCTGGAGATGGAAGCCACCATGATCCTATGTGATAACCAGAGTTGTATGAAAATGATGTATTCCATGATGAGTCAAAGCACATAGAGATCCGGTATCACTTCATTCATGATATGATGTAGAGAGGAGCTATAAAGCTCCAATATGTTGGCACAGATGAACAAGTTGCAGATGTGTTGACCAATCCTCTGTCTCGTGTAAAGTTTGAGCACTTTCGAGACAAGCTTGGTATATTTTGAAAGGACCTCCCTTGAAAGGGGGAGTAGTGATGATGATACTATGGTATCCTGACCAATAGCGGGTATCTCAGTTAGGATTTTATATCCTAGGGGAATGATAATCCCTAGACAGATCCCAAAGGTCCATGAGGACGGGTTTTTAGAGTACTTGTGCACGCATATGCTAGCTTTGGTCAGTAGTGGTAGTTCCATTAGGATTCTATATATCCTAGGGAATCTTTTGATTCCTGGGCAGATCCTTTGGATCTGTCAGAGTACCAAAAGATGTTTTTGATTCCAGCCTAGTACTGAATATTTCCAACTTTGTGCTGATGTTGTTGATGCCAACCTAGTGCTGAAGATTTCCAACTTCGTGTTGATGTTGTTGATGTCAGCCTCATGCTGAATATTTCCAAATTCGTGTTGATGTTGTTGAGATGCCAGCTTCGTGATGAAGATTTCCATCTTCGTGCTGATGTTGTTGATGCCATCCTAGTGGTGAATATTTCCAGCCTCGTGCTGAAGGTTTTTAGCTTCGTGTTGATGTTGTTGAGATGCCAGCTTCATGATGAATATTTCCATCTTTGTGCTGAAGATTTCCATCTTTGTGTTGATGTTGTTGAGATGTCAGCTGTGTGCTGAATATTTCCATCTTCGTGCTGATGTTGTTGAGATTCCAGCTTTGTGTTGAAGATTTCCATCCTAGTGTTGATGTTGATGATGATCCATCCTTATTGTTGTGATATTGTTGTTGTTGATGTTGTATCATACTTGTGTTGTTATTAATGATGATGATGTATTAGTGTTATACTAATCCATGTTGATGCATATGCAGATGATGATGATGATGATGATGATGTTATTTAAGCTTTAATGTTGAAGATGATGATGTTAATTAGCCTCATACTAAATATGTTGATGATATTACTTTAGCCTCATGCTAAATAAGATAATGATGTTACTTTAGCCTCACGCTAAAGAACATGATGATGTTACTTTAGCCTCATGCTAAATATGTTGATGATATCACTTTAGCCTCATGCTAAAGAAGATAATGATGTTACTTTAGCCTCATGCTAAAGAAGATGATGATGTTACTTTAGCCTCATGCTGATGAGGATGATGATGCTACTCCAGCTCCATGCTATGAATGATGATGATGAGAAAAAATTATGATGATTTATAGATATGCCAGTCAGTGTTCTAGATGTTGTTGATGTTGTTGCCCTCTCTCTCTCTCTCTCTCTTGATGACGTTGTAGAATACCCTTCTTGTTAAGGGGGATTGTTGAAATGTTGTAACTGCAAAGAGTATTATATTTATTTATTGATTCATTATTAATTAGATCAATCCCCTTTGTGGATTGATCATGTCTAGCATTGTAATTGACCAAATCCCCTTTTGTGGATTGCTCAAACCCTAAATATAATATGCAAATTGAGAAGTTGGACCCCAGGATAATTAAAGTGGTTTTAACTACTAAGAAGACAAGTCAACCCTTCCCAGTGAAGATACACCTTTCTAGCACCTGCCACTTTGTATAAATAAAGGAATCCAGTGCCTCATTTGATCACTCACTCATTCGCTCACTTAGTGCGCAATTTTGGTAGCTGTTGTTGGGAGAAGAAGGAAGAGAGAGGCACATTTCTCAGTGGAGGATATTCTCTAGTGTTTGGTTTATTATCTTGGCATTGTATTGGCTATTTATATTAAAGAAGTTTTTGCTAGGTTTTCTCCCCCATGACGGTTTCCTAGGATAAATGTTGTGTATATTGTGATTGTGTTTCTCTCAATGATCCTATCTATGTTATGGTTATCTAGTAAATTGAAAAGAAACCTAATAATAGCTAAAACTTAACACACCTACACCTATTTCAACAGATAGTGACCATTATTATAGAACAACATAGCCAAGTGCAGGCCAAAAACACCCAGTTCAACACTATCCAGGAAGGCATAGGTGATATTGATAGATGGATCGTCGAGAATATGTATGTGCCAGCTGAGCTCGCACACCCTTTAAGCATGGACAATAAGGTCGATCTCGCTTCGCTAGATCACTGCAAGCAAGTTGGGAAGGGAGTAGACAAAGAGACAATCAACTCAATGGAAATTTGTTCACGACTGCACATGGCGGCACAAGACTTGAAAATAAAGTGTCATCTCCCTCCCCTGGAAGAACTTGGAAATACTCTCATTATGGAACAACTTATTGAGAAGGTACAATAGAGTACAAGTCACAAACAAGAGGTAACTAAATCGACCTCTAAGGTGACGATGGAATTGATTGAGAAACACCTCATTCAACCCACCAAAGTCCGCACCATGATTTAGGCATTCATGGCCACCTTGGAAAAAGACATGTAGACTCTCAACAACAACACAACCATGCATGAAGCTACTCTCGAGGAGTTGGCATACCACTGGATCATATCATTTTACAATCAATTAGAGATATGGACTGCCTACATTCAGAATAAGAACACATATACAAGACATAACAACAAATTTGGATTTGTTGTTAACTATATCCTATTTTTTCTTTTTCAAACGAATTTCAACTTCATATTTTTCCTCACATGTGTTAAACAACTAGTAAGGGAAGCTGAAAGGTCTTTTGTAATGGATTCTTGAGGAATCCAAGAAGGCATTTTTGGGAGTTTGCAATAGTTGTATAATAAAGGAAGAGACCCATTTTGAAAAGGCTCTTCAAGCTTTCTATAGACCTGTTTCACTTTATGAGAATATACTTGGTTAACTAATATTGAGAAGCCCTCATGGCCAACTTTTGATAAAAATAAAACTTATGTGTGTTGTTATTGTTGTGAACTGCTACCGACAAAATGTTTTTTGTTCACATGGGTTGTAAGAACATGTTTTTCTTATAGACTTTTATGATGCAATTAATGTTATTCTTATATTTTTTTGTTATTATTTCTCATACATAATGTCCCGAGCACATAAGTTGTTGATGTATGCAGAAATATGACTTGGAATTTTTTGGTTATAAATTTGTATACATGTGTTATCTAACTTTTCACCTTCATAACAACTATCCAATTTTAGTGTTTTTCATAGTTTAGTTTCATTTCAGCTCATTCGGTTACTACAGTTCACTCCTAGCTAGGATAGGATAGATTATAGTACATTAGTTTCGTTTATGCATTTAGATAGTCTTCATATACATATTTCATTTGCATAAATATCCATCCACCCAACCTCATAACCAGTAATGGCAGTTGGGCCAGAATCCAAATGGGTCTCCTAAAGCAAACAATGCATAATTTGATTGGGATTGTGTATCAGGGAGTACCACTTACTGTTGCAGGGAAATTTTGTCCCATCAATAGTAACCACCTCCCATGGGCCATTGAGATTTAGGTTGCTTGGATGTTCTTTGGAATTGAATCCCTCTTTTGTATATGTTAAAAAGGAATGATATTTTTTTATTGTTTTTGTATAATCACAACAATTTTTCCTGGTTTGATACAACATTAATGTGTTCTAGCTTACTATTGCAGATTACTGTACAAACTCGCAAAATATGATTGGAGATGGTGTATCTCTAGTAGCTTCTTTAGTATTGGTATAGGGCCCCATGTATGATGAGTAGAGTTCCTCAAGACCCTCATGAACCATTTTGATTACTTGGCCAACAAGGGTCATTGTCTCAACCTAGCTCCATTATCTAGAATCCCAACAATCCTCGCCATAGGGTTGGGTGACATGTTCGATAATCATGAGAGAGGGAACACAATGTTTCTATTGGGCCATCTCATTGTGACAAATAATTTCCCACCATGGAAGTTGCTATCATGGAGGGGCCAAGAGCCCAAAGCGACTTACTAAAGGGTGGATCCCTATTGATCTTATTCATGATGATTTTCTAACAATTAGAGGGGACAAGGACCTAAATTACCTTGACTAATATCCTTCTATGATTGGTTGGGTCATAGAGTAGTTATTTGTATCAGGCATAGACCCTATGTTTTTTGTTTCTTATGATCATGACTATGACTAAGACTATATGATGAGGGGTGGTTTGGCTTAAGTCAACCCTTAATTTTGAGATTTTGAATTTGTTAGTGGAGGTTACAATGGTGGGTTGTCACTTTTTGTATTAAATCATGTATGCACTTTTTCCAATTAATAGAGTTTAAAGGAAGATTTAATTTTAAAATGTAAAAGAACCATGGCATGTGATAGAAGGAATTTGAAATTTTTAAACATACGCACATGAAGCAATGCATATATATGCTTAAGAAAAACATAAAGAACAACAATGTCACCCATATAGTACACAAAGATTTACCCTGGAAACCCATAAACGAGAAAATATGCTTAACTTAGAGCCACAACTCTATCTTCCAAATGACTATCTTTCTCTATATATTTTGTTAAAATAATATTTTACAATTAAAAGGCTTTTTGCTTAAGACCTTAGGAAATACAAAACTACATTGCCAATATTGGACTCAATGTATGTAGATTTATTCCACAAACCAATCATTAAGCCTCAACTTGATTTCTCTCTCCGATCTTTTCAAACTATGAAATCTAGCATCAACCTCCACCAATGGACAAATCCTCTCTTTCCCTCAGTCTTTCAGTCAAACCGGCCCAATCTATTTTGCCTCTAACCACACCAATATTACACAATACTTTGTAGTCTTGTCTAATTAGGCCAATTTGGTTTTATTTGAATCTAACCACATGGAATCTCATGATTGGTCAGAGGGTTCATGTGTCAACACCTCTACTTATCCATACTTTGCATAACCAAAAACTATGCATCTCTTTTTTACTTAGTATTTTTCCTCCTTTCTTGCCTTCTATTGTGCTATACTATAGAGAGTGCAAGGCACAGAGCTAAGGCCTACACATTTGAAGGCATAAAATTTTTTACCAAGGTATTGATAAAGGATTTAAGGACATTAAACCCACCACATGAGCACTAAACCTAAAAACTCAAAAACCATTAAAAAATGCCATTTTTCGTAATGATTCTATGGGCATTTTCTTGAGCACCATTTAAACTAGATAATAACAACTTATCCATTTGGATTCTTCAAGGATCCATTCATATCAATGTTCTCCATGCCAAGGCCTAACACATTGCAATGGTGTCAATTATCCCACATCATTGCATCTCTATGTGCTCAATTGCATTTTTTTATGGTTTTACTTGTCTATTTTCTCATTTTTTCTTCAATGGTAAAATGTACAAGCAATCTACCTCTTACCATGTTTTCCACCTTTTCAAGTTCTCTATTTCATGTTTTTTGAGGACCTCGTCATCCCAACATCTTGAAAAGTGTACAATTGTATATTTTTTATATAAATTGACACACTTAGGTCTTTTGATTCCAAGGGAGCATCCATTTTGTATATTTTCCCTATCAATACCATGTTTTCCCACTTTTAATCCCTTCTTGTTATGCCACAGTTAACATAATAATACCTTACCAAAATTCATATTCCTAAAACATGGATCCCCTATATCTTTTTGACATCCTAATTGCATATGTATATGCAGTTTCTCTACTGTCCTTTACCTTTAGCTTCCTTTTAACCTTAAGGCTTGAACCCCACTCAAACTCATTTTAGCGTGCTTTAGGGATACTCCTATATTTTCTTCCTCCTCACTATCCTAAATCTCTTGTACCTTACTCTTGTATCTTTATCTTGTTTTTGTCCCACTTCATAGGTTTTAGTGTTGGTTACTTTTTTGCATCCCTACAACTCTCACCTCCTTTGGAGTGCCCTATCTCCTTGACCTTATATTTAATTCATCTATCCTTTCCTAATAGCATGGTTGATTGACCTAGGTCATATTGTTGGAAACTTGCAATATGCCGATCATTTATTTTAATTGGGACTATATAGGGTTGAAACTAAATTTCCCTCCCACTTGGTACTTACATTAACTTTTTTCATACATCAATTAGTGAAAGCGAGTTTTGGAGTTGAATGTATTCATTTCTTCAATTTCATATTGGAACCAAGCTTGGAATAACATGTTTCCCTCACATGAATGATGAGAATCAAGGAAACTAAGGGCCTTCGAAAACAACTTGGACTTTGAAGGACCAATAAAAATTCCTTATTATGAATGTCAATTTTTATCTACCACGATCTACTAACAATATGAACGACTAATTTGTCTTCATGGGCCCCTTAGATGTTTCCTTACATCTAGAAGATTTGCATGTCACCCTCTTTTTGGATTCCCTTATGGTTGTTCAATAGTTCACTAGAGTTTGGTATGTTCATATCCTTGGTTTAGCTCCTTTTGCCTCTTTTTACTCCATACAGACAAGTTCTTAGAGAATTAAATGTTAGCATTATGAACTATATTCGACAAATTATTACTAGTGAGGTAGTCTTGATATCATGAGATTCTTTGGTCGTCAAAGTTTCCAAAACGTGTCACCTCAACACTTCCAAGTGCATGTATGAATTCTCTCAATTTTCATTCACAACAAATTCTCCTTTTAGCATAGATCAATGATTGTATGCATGGATAGAGAATTAGATAGGTTTATCAGTTTGGTCACCTTTCCCATTTTCACTTGGTTCCCTCACATTCTAATTTGCTTTCCTTTTTTTGCCATCTCAATTCACCAATTACTTTGCACTTACTGCACTACAATATTATTGGTTGATCCATTTTGGTTCCTCTTTTGATTTCGTGCTTTCTTGCATTATGGATCATTTCTCTTGGCATTGAGTTGAATGTAGCATATAGAAATTGTACTTTACAACATCTATGCAAACTATCCTAAGGAAACATCTGCTCCTACAATGTTGACTACAAGTTATATTCTTTTCCTAACCCTCTACCCATTGTCCAAATAGAGGAATTTGAAGTACTCAACTTTAGTCTTGAAGTGTTTATTGATTGATTTTTATATTAATGGATGCAACAACCTCAACCTTGAATGAGCACTCTTTCATTATGAATTATCCAATTTGACTACTTGTAGTCCCTTATAGGTGTTTTTAATTGATTTTGATTTTTCCTGGTATCAAACATTCTCAATTTTGGCCCTTATTTTTGCTTCTAGTTGTTAGAGATTCCCTTTTGGGTCGATTTGGTCGATTTTCTTCTATCTTGTATTATGCATATATTTTATTGGTCAATTTGCTTGGTGCTTAGATTTCTATTTTTCCTTCCTCTCCCATTTTGTTAGTTAATAATTGAATCATATTGTTTGAATAGGGGGATTCATCATTGATATCTTCATACTAGTGAAAAAATGACCCAAATTTCTAACCAAACCTATAAAACAATACTGATAATCTATGTGGATTGAAGGGGATATCTACAAAATTACAAACATAAATCCCCTACTCCCTTCAAATGAGAATTGATCATATTGACCCTATGTCTCATATTCAAGGATTCCTCCTCCTCACCCTCAAGGATTGCAAGTTGCTAGGGTTGGATGATCTTAGATGTTTTTCTCTCTTTTGGTTTCTTTATCTCACTAAGTGGTTTCCCTCCTTGAGTATTTAGGAGGCCACCCTCTCTTGCACTTATGTAAACCAAGGGCCACTATTTTTCTATTATGTCATGGTAATTTCAATTTTATTTTTTAGCCTTGTTTATCTTCATCTCTTCTTCAATCTCTTGCATCTCTTTGGTATTTTATGATCTCAACCTACTTGGACTTTGATTTGCATGACATTCCTCAAAGGATTCTCAATATTTCCCAAGGGGTAGTATTGGCATTTTGAAAGATAAGGGCATTGAGATACATCTATTATTTAATTATATTGGTTGTTTTTAGACTAGGTTTGCTTTGTCGCACATCTTTTCCACAAAAAGAAAAAAACCTTTTTTCTTAAGGTACCTAGGTGCATTGTGAGGTCTAACCCCCTTCTTTCATTCTAGGTTGGATGATTTCTCTTTCTCTATTCTCATCTTCAGATCACATAGTTAAGGTCTCCAAGCATTCATGGGGAATAAATATTAGTCTTGTTCTTGTTGGCATGTTTTACAGGCAGCGTATGCTTGTCATTGATGGCAAGTACAACAACGATGATGGCTTGAGTATAGGAAGAATGTGCTAGGTGGGCACCAGAAGTATTTTGGGAAGATGTTGCAGAGCAAGCTCGATAAGATCAGAAGAGATAGTGCAGAGGATTGTTGGCATGTTTAACAGGCAAAGTGTGCTTGTCATTGATGGCAAGATCAGAATATGCATCGATGGAAAAACAAGAACAAAGTCAGCTCAGGAGGAATTAGCTTAGAGTCAAACACAGTGTGTAGGTGTGCACCAGGGATGAGTGCGTAGATGGAGGATAGATCTCGGGCGTTAGATCCGAGCGCGGGGTCCGACCATCATTGGATCCAGGAGAACCTGCACATTCTTTAAAGTGAAAGATCGAAGCGGTGGTCCGACTCCATTTCGGAGTTTTGGCTATTGGGATTTCGATATCGGGAGATGGAAATGTCAAGGTTCTTTACAACAGGAGTCCCAAAATCGCGAAATGTGAAACGTCGATATGATTGGTCAAACTCCATTTCACAGTTTTGGCTATCGAGATTTCGGATATCGGGAGATGGAAATGTCAAGGTTCTTTACAACAGGAGTCCCAAAATCGCGAAATGCGGAACACCGAAATATCGTCAACCGTCCATCTCAGGGGGTTATGTGAGCTGTCTGATCACTTCGGAGTTTCAAAAATCGGGAGATGGAGATTTCAAGAACTCCTACTATAGGAGTCCTGAAGTCGCGAACCCCGAAATTGCGATATGCGAAATCACGACAAGATCGGGACTGTTGGGTCCATAGGACACGTGGCGAAAGATCGTCATTTCGCTGATTGGAGAGTCAAAGGAACGGGGTTCCCTAACCTCTCGAAATCAAAATATGCGAAATCGCGAAATAATCCTAACCGTCGGATCGAGGACTGATCTGAACCGTTGATCAAACACGACGAAGGCCCGTGAAGAGTCAAAATCACGACAAGATCTGGACCGTTGGGTCCAGAGGACACGTGGAGAAAGATTGTCATTTCGCTGACTGGAGAGTCAAAGGAACGAGGTTCCCTAACCTCTCGAATTTGCGATATGCGAAATCGTGAAACATTCTCAACCGTCAATTCAAGGTTTGATCTGGATCGTTGATCCGACTCTTTCCTGGAGTATCGGATATCGGGAAATGGAGTGGTCAAGGCTCGAGACTTTTTCATCATAAGAATGTCGAAATCGCGATATGCGAAATCGCGAAGAGATCTTGACCGTCAAATCATCAGGAATGTGAACCATTGATCTGACGCCATTTCGGAGTTTCGGATACCGGAACTTGGAAGTGTCAAGAACACTTCACCACAGAAACGTCGAAATCCCGAAATACGAATTTGCGATATATATATATATATATATATATATATATATATATATATATATAGTTTCGAAATAGCCGGTGGTCACCGCCTGTGATCCCATGGGGGAAGGATCTAGTATAGACAAGCTCCTTTTCGGAGTTTCGGGGATCAAGATATGGAGTGTAACAAATCTTTACCCCGAGGATCCCGAAATACCGAAATGCGAATTGGCAAAATAAACGCAAGATCACATGAATTCAATCCAATGGTGCAGGGGATTTTGGGCACGATCGGAGGGCTAATGTTGCTCCTCGCAGTCTAACTGTTGGAAACCATTGATGGTCTCTGCCAGAAGATTCGAAGAGACCTCTGTGTGATTGCCAGAGGAGCTGAAGAGTCTCAAGGAATCTGCCAGTGGAATGAAGACTATTCGTGGAGGCAATTGACAGATGGATGAGCATTGAAGTCTGTAACTGCAACAGAGAGGATGAGCACGACTGTGAAAGAGAAGACAAAGAGTCTCAACTAACAGAGAAACTAACAAATCTCAGAATAACACCCAGTGATGATGGATGCGTAGGTGAAACCGCCAGAGAAGCTGAAGAGTTACCATGATGTTTAGGCAGAGGACTCAGAATGAGTAGAATACGCAGAACAGAGAGAGAACGTGGCGCACAGGAGATTGGATAGTTGTGGAAGAGTGAAGTGGAGAAAACTCTCCGATGTGGAGGAGATTGGAGCGGTGTGAGCATGCAGAGGCATGGTGAATATTGCATGCACAAGGAGCACAAAGACTATAAGAATGTGGAGAAAAGAAGAGATTGGGTTGTTGCAGTGGGGAGTGATTCATGTGTACAGAAGGAGTTAGAGTGCAGCAGCTGAAATGCATAGAAGAGGAAAGGTGCATTGAATGGACATGGCACACAGAGAAGAAAAGGCAGAAGAACGGAAAGCGCAATGCATGTGTGCAGGAAGACAGTGAGGCAGACAGAGAAGGGAAATGTAGCAAAACAGTGATGAGACTGGTAAGTCATTGTTGAACATTATATCACTGTAATAAGTTTCAGTAATTCATATTAATAAACCAGGGTGGTAGGGAGGTGCTAGGGAGGACTGGTGTCCTCAGAGGTTCAAGTGGGTGCTTGAACACAGGGAGTTGTAGCTTCCTTCTAGTTGGTGCTACAGAAACCAGGGAGTTGGTGCTTCCTTCTAGTTGGTGCTAGAGAAACCAGGGAGTTGTAGCTTCCTTCTAGTTGGTGCTTCCTTCTAGTGGGTGCTAGAGAAAACAGAGAGTTGGTGCTCTCAACAAGTTGCAGCTTGCAAAACAGAGGTTGTAGCCTCACAATGAGTTGGAGCTCATATGTATGATAATGTAAAGATTACTTATCATATAAAGAAAAATAGGTTTTTACCCTTTATGGGTTTCCTCAGGAAATATCTGTCTCTGTATATCTCATATGTATGAATGATGTTGAATGTTACAATGCTTATTTCCCTGCATTGTTGTGATTATCATTGAGAGGTCTGTAATGAGTTTTAAATAGGCATAATTGTTTAAGCATGGTAACAACTGATTCACCCCCTCTCCCCCCCCCCCCNCCTCTCAGTTGTCCAACAGTTCTAGACCTCTAAAATGCACATAGAGGAAAAATGTGAATAAATCTATTTGTTGATATCTCTTTTTTATTTCTTTGGGTAGAATTAAAAAAAGAATTGTTGTATTTGTTCTCCAATGTGTTTTATTTCTCAATAATTGCTCTAATTTAATTAAGTTAAAGCATAAAAAAAGATTGTTATATTTTTGTTTTTCGTTCTACTCAATCACATCCCTCATCTAGCTAATCAAGATAAAGCCCCTACTCATTAGTTCACATAATGAAACTTTCCCTAAATTTACTTAGAATTTTCCATCCTTACCCTTATTTTCTTTGTTTTCTTATCAAAACCAAGTCACAACTCTACTCTTCACCTCACTCCAATACATTTAGCTTAGTGTGTTTGTGTCTTTCCTTTGTTCTTCTGTGTTGAATTTGTCTTGGCATATTCAATACATGCAGTTGGATTGTCATTTGAGAGGGAAAATACCACCTTTTCCCCTCTCATTTTTTATTTTTTTTTGTTTTAGATTGTTTATCAAATTTCCAACATATAGTTGTTAATTTTGGAAGGTAATTTCCTATTTGCATTGAGTTTTATAGTAAACCAATAAAAAATATCAAAAATAATTCCACCCCATCCTTTCAAAGATTGGTGTAACCACTGCATAAAATATTGAAATATTTAAGTCTCAAGATTGCCCCCATTTCAATTTAGCACATTTATCTTAATTTCTTGAGAAAATATGACTACATATGTATATAATATTTTTGAAAACCACCTCCTAAAGTATGAACAAAAATGTCTCTAGGTTGTTAACTACAATATGGTTGGTCTAGACCATTAGCTCCTACATATTAAAACTCATGAGGTAAGAAGTTATATGGTAGAAGTGAAAGATGGAATAACCAATGCCTATTTGTTATGAGATTGAAAAAGTAACTTTACAATTGTATATTAAAATATTGAATAATGATTGATTGATATGAATCGATGATGTTACAATGATCTTTGTAATCATATACTTTTATGTATTGATTGGTCACAAAGTGAAGAGGTGTCAAGCCTTTGACCTTTCATTAACCTAATGATTATATTTATTTTATCATTATTATTTATATTTTTAGTATTATTATGTTTATTACATTGCCACCTCCTTAAAGAATGTTTTATCCTAAAAGCATAATAAATGTGTTTTTTTCTTGCTAAACATGCTTTATTAACGATATCATCTCTATCTTTGTTTGGTTGTAGGAGTTGGACTTGGTTTTCAATTTGAGCACTTGAAATATTGCTTTTCAATGTATGCCTCATATTTTGAAGTCTTTTGACTTGGTTGTTTAATGTGAAACCTCGATGCTCCTTGGTAACATACTTTCCTTGCTTTCATTGTCATTTATTCATATGTGTTTCTTTACCTTTTCCCATTAGTTGTAAATCACTTTTCTTGTGATGGAAACTTTCCAATTGCATATAATTTATAATGTTTGCCAGTAAAATACCATGAACTATTCTTCAAGGTTGGTGATATAAGTGCCAGGAGCATATGATTTTGTTTGCAATTCTAACTCTTATATTTGAACCAAGACTTTATGACATCTTCTTACTCTTGACCTTGTGTCCATCAACAATCATAATTGTGAGGTCCTTTGGTGAGGTATACAAAAAAGTTTAGTTATTTAATGAAATTGACGTCTATACAATTATGAGTATTGTTGGAAGCTACAAGTATCGTTACATTTGTATTTTTTATGATTTTTTTAAGCTTCAGGGTCTTCGATTGTAATTTCCTTGTCATGGTTGAAAGTGCTAGTATAGGATTTCTTTCCTCTTTTCTTGGAACCTGGGTCTTATCAACCTTCCTTAGGTGAAACATAATACAATTTGTAGTTGGTTCTAGTATTTGTTCTTTTCAATCAATAATTTCTTCTGGGGACACCCTATCTTCATTCTTATTTCGTTGGGTGCATGAGATTAAAGATAATGATATTGTTGGCATCACTTCAATATCGATTTTAAGTGTTTTGGGTATTATCTTTTTGTGCTAACTTGTTTCACCTTGGTTACTTTCTTGATTTGTGGTTGACGAGTTTGAACTTACTGGGCAATTTTTGTAAATTATAGGTTCCATCATTAACTCATCTCACTTTTTAGTTAGTCAATCAGTCCATTCTCTATGCCCATTAGTTGTCCTTGACTCTTTGTTCTTGTCATCAAAACCTCATATTAAGTCTCGCCAATGCCTTTCATAATCTTCAATTAACTTACCAATGATGTAGCCAAATATTTTTGGTGCATCTTTTATTAATTTGTTAATGTTATCCCCTAATTATTTTTGCGAATTTTCAATCCTAGCCATAATTTGTGTGGTGCTATTGGTTTCATCTTCATAACAATGAACCTCTAATTACAATTAGTCCTTATTACCCTCATTGGCGTTCAATCTCTTATTTGCGGTATCCACATAATTGTAATTTTACTTTATATATTAAGAACATTAAGGGTTTGAAATATATATATTTTTTAAATATAATTTTAATATATTTCTAATTTAAAATTTTTAAATGTGTAACATTTAGGTGTATAAATGAGTCACATGGTAATAAAGAAAAGATGGTTGGCATAGAAAAAAATGTCAACTAATCATACAATGCCATTGTTAAGGAGAGGTTAGCAACATGGAACATTAGGGAAAAGTTAAAGTAAAAAATAGCTCTATAAAATATTTTAAATTAAAAAACCATTTAATTTCAACCAATGAGATTTGATACGATGATGTCATACCCATAAATTAAATCATAATAAAAATTAAAAATCTCAAATCTAATTAATTAAGAATTTGGATTAAACAGTAAAAACCCTTAATATATATATATATATATATATATATATATATATATATATATATATATATATATATATNNTTGTAAACTTTGAAATACCAAAAACTATTTCTTATTTAGATTATTTTAAAATATTTAACTCACTATGTTGAATAAATTAGAGAGTGTTCGTCATTATTCTTTTTTATTTATCACTTACATTTTTTTATAGTTTTTTTAGAATAATGAAAAGTTAAAAATATATAAATTTGTAATATGTATTTATTTTAATAATTTGATTATTTTACATGAAAAAATTCTTTTTTATTTAGTATGAAAATGAGTTTTTTTTTTAAGTTTCTCTCTCTCTCTCTATATATATATAATTTTGTGTTATATATGCACTTTATTATTATTATTTTTTGTAACTGTAATGTTCCCCAACTCAACCTAGGAACATTATTGTGCAAAATACACATAAAAACGATTTTTTTGTTAACTAAAGTAATTATTTTACTGTTAGTTGATTTCTTGTAGCCTATAACTACGAGTTTAAAACAGGTTTCGCTACTGTCTATAACCATAAAATAGATGCATCTAAAGCACATCAAATTAACATGAATGCAACTTAATCATTTTCAAATACACAGAGCTCATGCACAACAATAACACATGTAAATAACATTGCAACAAGATACAACACTTATCTTTTGAATTGGTTGTGCAACCAATTGCTTGGGACGGACGTTCCACCCAACCATAAACTCATTGTTCCAATTCTCAACAGCCAATCACCCCCGAGCTGAGGCTAATAATCCACAAAAGAGGGTGGTCTCTCACAGTCCACTCGCAACTCATAAAACTCATAACCAAACTGATATTCTCCTACAACTATCCTGATTTTTCTACCAATTCTCTTCCTCCTAACCCACCCAACCCAAGGAATGCACCATTTGTTTATCAGGGATAACCCAAGGGATGTGCCATCCATTTATCAGGATTAACTCAAGGAATGTGTCATTCGTTTATTAGAGTCTCTCTGGCACAGGTAGCTAGGAATCTCTTAGTCGAGAACTCAAGGGAACTTGCTGCTAGAAAAATTACCAACAAACCAACAACAAACACTTGTTGTTACAATGAAACTCACTCCGAGGTTCACTCTTCATGCCTGACAACCTGGTTCTTCCATCTTCAGCTCCAAAACGCTCCAAATACGTTCCAACTTGCCCTAGAATTCACCCTCCATGGTTACACCAGGTTCAAGCTCTCTTTCTTGCTCTCTACTTTCTCTCATGCACCAAAAACTTCATGTCTAAGAACTGTTGTCCCACCCCATACAAATTTCCTCCCTTTGGATTGTCTTTCTTGACTCACTCTTTCCCACGTTGATTGTACTCAACCCCCATGTGCCCAATAAATTTGAAATGTGACCACTCACACCCACCCTTTTATATGTAATCAATGATTGGCTTTTGGAAACACTCAATCATAAATTGGAAGGTTCATATACAAATGACAATTTTAAGAAAAATGGGTTGAACTAATATACATGAGTGTTTTCTGCTTAGACTCCTCTTGGCCATTATCCTAGACACTCCCCCCTCTTGTCCATGTCCCCTTAGTAGCTGACATCACATTTTATTATTAAAACATAAAGATACAATTAGTATATTACATCGTTTGGTCGTAGCCACATATTATATCAACATAAGCTTTAATTAAACTGGAAATTATAGTGGAGATGTTAGAGTAACTCTACATTAATTCAAATTGTAAGAAAATACGCAATAATAAAATCTGGCATATACTCAATAACAATTGTATAATTAATTGGTAACAGATCAATATGTACAAATCAATTTACAATCACTATATGGTAAATTAACCTACTATATTAATTGTAAAGATCATTATGCAAAATGAAAATCATAATGATCATTGTTGTGGTGTACAAAATTTCAATTACATGCATTATTGCATACCAAAAAATTGATACTAGCATCTTAAACAGCGAGTATCAAATTTGATACTAATATTAACTACGTTATTATTTGCATATGGCCAAGAATTTTAATTACATGGATTATTACATTCCAAAATTTTGATTATGAGATTGACAAAATATTTCAACATTTTCAATATTAGAATATTGAATAATGATTCATACTCATGAATTGATATTGCTAAAAATGAACCTTGTAGCTGTACACTAAAATGCATTGGTTGATCACTTAAGGCAACCATCAACTTAATGACCTCTAAACTTTTATTAACTTAATAATAATAATTATTATTACAAAAACTTACTTAACCTACTTGGATATCTACCAATGATCATCACTCACTCAACACTAATTAGAATTTTGTTGCAACCTTATTTGTTCAATACGATTCCCCAACTTGCACTAACTTTAGCAAGCTGGCTGTTTTGGGATGACTTGTTCTGGACACATTTTAGGTCACCGACAGTTTTAAAACAATATAGTTTACCACAAAAATAAACCTCTGGAAACTATTATTTAATCATTAAATTCAGAAATTGCCATTTTTTCTCTTAAAATTCATAAATTCTGATTTTAACCCGCCTACAGTTTTAAAACAATACAATTTAACCAAAATGGTTTTAAAACAATATGATTTAACCAAAATAAAAAAATAAAAAATATTCTTTAATCATCAAATTCAGAAATTGCCATTTAATCACTCAAAATTCATAAATTTTGTTTTTCTCCTAAATAAATTGCAATATATTTAATTTTATATTCTTGTAACCATATATTTGCATATTTTAACATAGTTTAATTTACAATTAATAATAATAATAATAATAATCTATTTTTAAGATCACGGTCAAGTCAAACACCAAATTGGTGTATGAGACCCCTCCACCTAACAATTTGACTGGTAAAGTCTATGGAGGTATACATACCCTACCCCCCTTTGGATTTGAACTTGTCACCTCTTAGGAGGAAACACATGTTCTTAACCATTAGGTCCACTCAGGTTGTATAAACATTCATTACTTTCAATGTTTTCTTACAGTTTTATAGACATTTTATTCTTCATTTTCCCATTTACAAAAGCATTGGTGATATTAAACATATCATAAAACTTCATTATTGTTAAAACCTTCATTACTTTTAATGCTTTCATATGGTTTTATAGGTATATTCTCTATTTTCTCATTTAGACAGTCATTGCCGATATTTTTTTTTTTAAATAAAATTGTATTACCTTAGATAACTAGAAAACCAATACATATATCGAGGTTTGTAGCCAGTTTTCAAACAGATGGAAACTATAATTGACTTCAAGCTTGAGAAATTATCCATTTTTACAACAAAGTACATATATGGAAAAATAAAAAAAACTATGAAAGCTATTGTTTTAGTGTTGGGCTTGCCTGAAATTGAAATGATGACTATTGCGAACAAAAAGGAACAAGACAAGAAAAATTTCATACACTAAGGAACCTAGATTTCCATCACCATTTGGGGGGAGGCCAAGATGGTGCAAAGAGATAAGGCTAACAACAGGTTGGGCATCTACTCTTGATTGGCTCGCTTGAAAAAGAGTCAAAGAAGGCATCCAACCGGTGACAAAGGATGTCATGGCGAAGAAGCTGATCTTCAACATCGCTTCTCAGGTCGAAAATTAGTTGTAGTTGGTCCACTAAGAAACCACAGAGAGGGGGTGCCTCCGACACTATATCCATGCTTGGGTTGAGCTCAGATTCTAGACAGGATGCTTCCAGAACCATGTTGCCTAGGACTGAAGGAGGAGCCTTTTCCATAACTGAGCAACTTTTGGTTTCCCCCAAGACCAGGGTAGGAGGAACACCTTCCACTCGAGGGGAATTGAAGACAAAACTCTGTATAGATGAAGAAGCAATCAATTGCGAGTCTGGAGGAGACCGGGGGGGGGGCACCAGAGAGAATTCCTTTTCAATGAAAATCAGATCATTGTATTCCATATCCCTGTTTTGAATTGTATAGGAAAAATCCCTATAAGGCAAACCTATGAAGACTGGGCCGGTGAGAGGAGGCAGACCCAATCGAAGCTATAGTAAGTTGGACTGCGCTTTGGTTTACCCCTCTTGCGCAACATGGAGAAAGGAAGATGATCAGAAGGCCAAGAGATACAGGGAAAAACGACATGGAGTCGCGAGCAAAGAGAGCCCCTCTGAGGGAGGAGGAAACCATCCACAATGCCCAAGTAAACAATGGAGAACAAAAACCATGCTTTACCTCCAATAAGTGATCCATTTCGGTCATGAAGGTACCATTAAGCCTGAGATGACGGTCTCCATCCTATCTAATCCACTCATTAAGTTTCCCACACAACACATGCACACCACCATCATTCCACCGTTAATGCTTTGCATCGGCATGAATGAAGGGAGGAGAGCAACGACCGACCGCATTAACATCAATTGGTGCATGTGCTTCAATTGTCACCCCATCCGAGGGAGAACAATGTCTATGGGCTAAGTCAATACAATGTAGTAGCAAAGGAGGGGCGGGGAGGAGGTTGGCATCAATTTTGATGTCCTGTTCCAATAAAGAGACTCCTTCATTTGCTAACCTGTCCACAATCTTGTTCACTTCTCTTCGGATATGTGAGGTGATGAGTGAGAAAAGGTCGAAGAAGGGCATGAGAGACTTCTAGAGGGCCAAGAAGACGCCAACGAGGGGAGACTTTTGCAGGATCGAACCCATTTATGATTTTAGTGGCTAACGAGATGATTACTTGAGAATTTCCTTCAATAATCAACTGATTTAGATTAAGACTAGAAGCTAATTGGATTCCTTTGATTAGGCCCCATAGCTCCGTCGAGTTATTAGAGTTGTGCCCCAGGTTTCTAGCCATAATGTGTCTATTCTGGCCAGTGTTGTCTCGAATGACCACCCTAAACCCTGCAAGTCCAAGATTTCCCTTAGAAGCTACATTGAAGTTCAACTTGAAGAAACCTGCGGGAGGGCAACTCCAAGAGGTAGCACTGAGAGATGAAGAAGAACGAGGAAAGTGGTCAGAAATGATAAACTTGCCTTGGAGATTCAACTGCCATTTAGAGAGAATAAGGGTTTCCCTGGGATCATAGGAGAGATCGCCATGGGTCCATTGTTGGGCTTAGATTGTTTCCTGTACGTTGTCATAGATCTTGGACCAGATAAGGGGAGGAGATGAGGGCTTGGAGTGAAAGACTCGCTTGTTTCTCTCTTTCCAGATCTACCAGACTACAAATCCTGGAAGCAGTTTCCATATCCGATTTAGAATTGGATTATTGAAGGTTGTTGATCCCCAGTTCTCTATAGTTCTTATGATGTTATCCCTTGCTCTATTTGTTTTTCTCATGGTTTGTGATAATTGATCCCAGATTTCCGCGCTAAAAGAACATTGATTCAATAGGTTCTTTGTTGACTCCTCCTGTTGCTAACAGAGATGGCAGATCAAGGTCCCCATGAACCCTCTTTTCCCGAGGTTGTCCCAAGAGAGAATGCGATTCTGAATCAGGGGCCAAAGAAATGTGGAAACTTTGAGCCAGAAGCGCGAATTCCATATAATTTGCCATATGTTTTCTTTGGTTGAAGGTGAAGATTTGCTTTGAGGTTGTAGGCCTCTTTAATCGTGAAAGTACCCAAAGGAGAGTGGCCCCATCGTAAGATATCCAAGCCCTCCCTAATGCAGATCTTTCTCTGATCGACCACTTCTTGCTAGGGTTGCAAATCACAATCAACTGGAATATGGAGATCAGTGGGGAGAACTTTCTAGGTGCACCAATGGGGATGGCGAGATTCGTGTAACCAAAGATCCGCAATCTTGAGGGAATCCCATCGTTGCATGTGATTTTGAATATGTCGCATGCTATCCAAGGATTGCAGAGGTAATTGTTGCCAAAAGTCTGACCAAAAGAGAGCATTATGTCCATTCTTGATTTCCCAAAAGGCATGTTCCTGAATGAGAGGACGATTGTGCCATGCTGCATTCCATATATTTGAACCTAGAATCGGTTTGTTTAGCATGATAAGTTGTCTCATTGACATCAAGGGCATATTTTTGCTTCCAAAGCCTTGCCCATAATTATGTCGGGTGCTTTAGCCAACGCCACCATATTTTGTCTCCCATGATACCATTTAACATGCCAGGGTTCCTAAGTCCTAGACCACCATTGAGCTTAGGTTTGTAGACTTTCTCCCAACCAACAAGGGCCTACTTTTTCCCTGGATTGTGGCCTCGCCAAAGAAATTTTCATTGTAGATTTTGGATGGCTTTAATGACTGATTGTGGGGCTACCAAGGCTGAGAAGAGATAGATGGGGATGGCTTGGAGAAATGATTTAATAAGAGCCAACTAAATTCAGAGTTCTAAAGGTCCAGGAGTTCAAATGATTCGAGAGAGAAAGGAGGGTGTCCCAAGAGATATTTCGGGCAACTAAATCAGATAAAGGAATGCCCAGATAGTTGGATGGAAGGGAGCTCCTAGGTATACCCAGAAGACGAGAGATATGTCGTTGGATAGCAAGAGGAGTATTGAAGAAGAAGAGTTGAGATTTGTCCAGGGTAAAGGTAGTGCCAGAAGCTTCACTGAAATCCGAAAAAATAGACTTGAGTTTAATGGCTTCCCGAGCAGTGGGAGCACCCATCAACATGATATCATCCACAAATTGGTTGTGGGAGGCTGCAGGTTGCATACCATGTAGTGGGAGGCTGCAGGTTGCATACCATGTAGTGGGAGGCCTTGGAGAGAACCAACTGCAATGGAAGCAGTGATGTAGCGACCCAATCCTTCATCCATGATAACAAAGAGAAAAGGAGAGAGAGGGTCACCTTGACGAATGCCCCTAGAGGGGTAAAAAGGTTTAGAAGGCACATCGTTGATCAGAATGGAAAAGAAGGTTGAGGACGTGAGGTTAATAATCCATTGGATCCAATCATTGTTAAAACCAAATGTTGAGAGTAGAGATTGCATATATTGCCAACTAAGGCGATCAAAGGATTTGGAGAGATCAAGCTTAATGAGCATACCTGGAGTTCGAGTAGATTTAAGTGAATGTATCACTTCGTGCACCAGTATGATGCTATCCATTATTTGGCGCCCCTAAACATAGTTTGACTGCTCCTTATAGATGATGAAGGGAAGAATAGGCTTGAGTCTAAGAGCAATGACTTTGGTAATTATCTTATAAACCACATTGCAGAGCGTGATGAGAGAAATTGTTTTGGTTGAGACTCTTTCCTCCTTGGGAATGATGGTAAGAAAAGTGGCATTGAGAGCCAAGTGCACCTGACCAGAGGTCTTGGATTCCTCCACTAGCCGCCAGAGGTCATCTTTTATCATTGGCCAACAATAGTGGAAGAAGTCTATTATAAAACCATCCGGCCTCTACGCTTTTCCCCGAGGCATTTCCTTGATGGCCTGGACAACTTCTTCAATTGTGATGGGCCTCATGGGGGCTTCATTCTGTTCTGGAGTAATGATGGCGGGTATGTGCCGAGTTACTCTGTTGATGGCTGGAGTGTGATCAAGGAGTGACTCTGAATGAATATCCTTGTAGTAATTTACCAGCTCTGATTCTATCCCTTCATGGTCCAAAATTGGGTTCCCTTGATCATCTTCTAGCTTAGTGATGTGGTTAACATACCTTCTATGCATCATGGATCTATGAAAGAATTTGGTGTTCTTTTCCCCTTCCATGAGTCATTGTACCCTAGATTTATGTCTCCAAAATATCTCCTCCTATTTATATTTCTCCTCTAACTATTGTTTGAGTAGCTCCTCTTCCTTTCGCAGAGTATATGTTTGACCCTGAGAGATGGATTATTGTTGGATTTCCTCCAAGCAATGCTCTAGAGACCTCTAAGCTTGAAAAATGTTTCCAAAAACATTTTTATTCCATTATCGGGGTTGTTGTTTGAAATTTTCCAACATTTGTTGGAACCTATACATTAGTGTGCCATGAGAGATTTCAACATCCGCCCACTAGGTACGAGAGAGCTCTGGAAAGTCCGGATGAGTTAGCCAAAATTTCTCAAATCGAAATAGCTTGTATTTAGGAGTACTAATCATGTTGATCCATAACTGAATTGGCCAATGATCAGAGCCTGATTTTAGGAGTATATTAGCTTCAATTACAGATCCATCTATCATCAGGGATTCTTATACGAGAAACCAATCTAGTCTACATGCAATTTGTTGAGCGCCAAATCGCTTATTGGACCAAGTGAAAGTGCCATTCTCGGTCTCAATATCAATCAAGGGTAGCTTCTCAAGGAGATCCCAGGGCTTACGACTATCCTAGTCAAGTCTCCCCCTAAGATCCAATACTGTTATCCCCGATATCTAGGGATAACTAGGAGATCATTTCTCGAGGCCCACATGGTCCTAGACATGGAGTACCGAGAGCAGGAGCGACTTGGGCATGGCCCTGGAGGGCCCATCTTTCTTCCTCTCAGCCAGCTTTGTCCTGTCAGCAGTACCAGCCTCCATCACTACCGGCCTGGGCTTGCATCAGAAAAGGCTCTTGCTCCATGAGGTAATTGGTCCAAGGTATCATGGTATGTGTCATATTTGATCATTATAACCTTCTTATGTATGCATTAGGTCCTTTTCATTCCAGATGACTACTTGGATCTTACACTAATCCACTTGACCATTGTTGGGGTGACTGATTGGGTAGCTTAGCAAGTTGGTATTCATGGGTTTTGGTTAGCCACCAAAAGGGGTTTGCAGAGCCATCGTCCGTTCCCACCATATTATCACTTTTACATCTTAAAACCCCGCTCATCCATCCCATTCCCCTAGTCTGGCCATTAGGATGACCATCCAGGGTACATCTTGTCTTGTGGGAAGAAGGGGCTAAAGGCCCAGGGAGTAAAAGCAGCTGGTAAAAGATAAAAGCCATAGGAAATGAAAACCTAGAGATGCTTCGCCCAGGGGATCCCCGAGAAGGCAATAAAAAAGCCTCTCGATAAGAAACTAAGGGACCCTAAGAAAAAATGAAATAATAAATGTAAGACCTAACCAAGAGGATGGGAGGTCTCATCACGAGTCGGCCCATTATGTTCATAAGTATTTAGCGGTATGACATTGCCATTATCTGGTCACCAAACCAGGGCAGTGACCTTTGGTTGCATGGCCAAAGGAAAGGGGGTCTCATCACGAGCCAGCCTTCTCATTTCTGCGAAGATACTAGTGGGTAACGCTGTCAGCTCTGGCCACCAAGCCAAGGCAGTGGCCTCTTCGTCAAGGCTTGTAGTAAAAAATGCAAATAAAGAAAGATAAGGCAATAAGGGTTTGGAAAAAATGCATCCATGACAGGTACAGCTCGCCTCCTACAAAGGCACCCACAGACGACACCAGCCCTTGGTCTGAATATGACTAGACATCCCTAAAACCACATCATCTCTTTATACATGGTTTGAATGATCCTTTGAGGAAACTTTCCATTTCTTGTGGGTATTAGCCCAATAGGTTGCCCTTTTGGTTTCCTTAGCCTTGTATAGTGGGTCTGTGTAATATCTTTGAGCTCTTAGAAGATTTGTTAGGGATTTCATGCATATATTTGATAATTTTAATGATGATATATGATTTACATTGCTATGATGCTTAGGACTGATGAGCCCCTGGAGGGCGTAGTCTTTGATGTGCAGGACCATGCCCGACGGACAGGTACCAGAGGATCAGTGCACACGGGGAGATGATTAGCTCGGACCTCCATGGGGCTGAAGAGCCCATCAGATGGACGTTGGGATGGCAGAGGCAGGACAAGAGTTGTGACGAGCCCTTGCACAGAGAAGAAGAAGGACGCCCTCATCAGGACGTTTTGGCAGAGACCTAGCCTATGGGGATCAACCCCCTGCAGATGGGACGTGGACCTTGATGGACAAGACGCCACCAGGGCTAGTTGGACGTTTTCTGGAGCAGATAGCAGTGTGCTGGGCCTTCTGGGCACACATAACAGGTTGCAGGAGCCCCAGAGGGGCCAACGTCTGACTTACTGATGATGATTTTGCCCCTAAAGGGCCAACGTCTCCCCTAAAGGGGCCTGACGTCTCCATTTTCTGCTTATTTTTGGCATTTTAGCATGTAAAGTGACAAATAATTGGATATTGTAATGTCAGCCATGTCGGCTGTTTTGTTGACCTATTTTGTAAATTAAAAGGTCATGAGATCATATAAATAGAGGACGTTGCCTCTTCATTTTATCATAACATAACTTGCTCTCTTGGAGAGATACATTTCTAGTCTTTTCTCTTGGTTTTTCTTCTCTTTTTGGAGTGAGGCGCAACTTCTTGGAGAACTATTGTTTGGCAAGTGGTGCTTTATTCATTGGAAGGTTTACAACTAGGATATGGATTATGCTTCTTCATGATCTTGTAAGTGTTTTTCATCAAAACTTCTTGAATGAATGGTTGCTGATTTAACATCTTGCATTAATTGTTATCTTGTTGTCATTTGCTTAAT
>ML787351.1:30426-41166 GCA_009831015.1 Picea engelmannii | reverse complement strand
GATTTGAGATATTTATTGCATTGATAATATAATACAAGGACTTAATTGTGTACATTGAATGCTCTTGTCTCTTGGTGTTCTTATTGAAGAAGTGATATTAGTCATCTAACTTTGTTTAGCAATCATTGACTTCGTCAATAATAACACTTGATCATTGCTCATTTGTATATTTGAAGATAGTCATTAATGCTTTGAAGTACTAACCCACTGCAGCACATATTCTAGTTATTTGTCTTGTCTCGCAAACATGTGTCATCCAGTGGAACAATATCTTCTTTGACTATCTCATCATTGGCAGTAATCTGTGAAGGGAACTTATCACTTTGATCCATTATACCTTTAGCCTTCTGGAAACCCAGATTACATAGGGACGTCTCCCTTGGACTAGCCCTCCTAAATAGAAAGAGCCCCCCATCGAGGTGACAGTGGGTGGGGAAGCTCCTGTTACGCCGGTTTTAAGCCTTGACTCAAGCTGCCTAAACCTTTCCTACAAATCGTGCGATAACAAATACTAAGGTCCCACCAGGGCACCTAGATTGGAGAGACTTTCCAGGAAACGATCCTTTTCCTGATTATTCTGAGGTCTATATGCATTTGTGAATATCCCCTCTTTACTAGAGCCTATAGCTCGATAGTGCATCCACAATGTCCATTCTATGGAAAAGTAGTGATTAAAAATTATTGTTGCAGGATTCCAAAGGATAGCCAATCCTCCTGCCGCCCCATTAGAATCATTGTGAACAAAGTTACATTGCCTCTAGCACCGTCTGAAGACCTCTGCAACAACATCACTTGCACATTTTGTTTCTTGTAGAAAGATAATATCCAGGTCCTCTGCCATAATACAATTTTGAAGAATCTGTTGTTTGGTTCTTCCGTTCCAAGATATAATCTTCATGATAAAGAGTGGGGGGGAGGAGAAATGAAGCCCTTGGTAAGACGTTGAATCTATCCCGAGTTTATCATGAAATTACCTACCTCTTTGATCAATTGTTGCATTGAATTATGCCCCCTTCACTTCCCTTCTTTGGGCGTTAATCTGGGTTCTTTACCTAGATCTGATATGATGCCTAATCGTGAGGTGGCTCCTGTTGTGGAGTCAATATAGACTTTGTGGACCTTATGAAGTTGTTCCGATGGTATGGATTGAAGTTCCTTCTTATTAAAAGCATCCTACAACTTTTCTAGATCTATGTCAGCTAGGTCTTTCATCCACATTCATTTCTATATCTCCTCCCTCCTCTAGACCAATGTCTGCATCGATCTGAGTGGGGGATTTAGGTAACATAGTTTGCTCTAAAATTGGCCTGGAGATTATTTTGCCTTTCCTTTGTCATTGCATTGGTTGTCTTTCTTATGAGGGTTTTCCACTTCCTCTAATTCCAGTAACTGGCTTAACGCATCAAAGGAGTTGCCTGTGGGGATCTTCTTACTTGTTCCCCGTCTAGGTTTCTTGGGGATTTTCTTCTTACACCCTGAGACATGGGTGAAGCCATCTTTCAGCCTTTCTTTAGCCCCTTGTCGTGTAGGAGCATTTAAGAGAATCTCAGAATAAATGTCCATGCTCATGACATTTCCTGCAGCGAAAGGGTATATGCTCATAATAAATGGTATGGATCCAGTCCTCATCTTAATATTCCAGGGTTAGGGATCTTGACAAAGTTTCGAAGACATCCATATACATACAGATCCGGGCATCTGAAGTATATCTCCTCTATTTTGTTGCTTTCGAGGATTTAACATATTTTCCAAGGGTGTTTCCTATACCCATGAGGATTTCTTCCAGCCAAAACTCCTGAGAAAGGGAGTAGAGGCAAATTTAGACTGGCACAAAAGAAAAATCTACCTTTTCCGAGATGAAACAATCTATCCAGAATCTGAGATACAATCCTGTGGGGTTGAAGAAATACGAGCCATTTTCGAAGATTCGATCTTTGTCTTCAAGATTGAAGAAGATAATCGTGAGGAATCGCTTCGAACTTAGTTGGAGTTTGTAGTCACCCTTGGGGTTCCACCATGTTTTTATCCAATGCATAAAGTCCCACTCAGAAGGCCATAGCCATAAAGTCCCACTCAATGGTATGAATCCAATCCTCATCTTGATACTCCAGGGTTAGGGATCCTGACAAAGCTTCGAAGACATCCATATACATATAGATCTGGACATATGAAGTATATCTCCTCTGTTTTGTTGCTTCCAAGGATTTAACATATCTGCCAAGGGTGTTTCCTATACCCATGAGGATTTCTTCCAGCCAAAACTCCTGAGGAAGGGAGTAGAGGTGAATTTAGACTAGCACAAAAGAAAAATCTATCTTTTCCGAGATGAAACGATCTGTCCAAAATCTGAGATACAATCCTGTGGAGTTGAAGAAATACGAGCCATTTTCGAAGATTCGATCTTTGTCTTCAAGATTGAAGAAGATAATCGTGAAGAATCGCTTCGAACTTAGCTGGAGTTCGTAGTCACCCTTGGGGTTCCACCATGTTTTTATCCAATGCATAAAGTCCTACTCAGAAGGCCATAGCCCTAAAAAAATTCCTAACAATGTGTGGTCCCTCATAAATTGGGTGCTCTCTCCCACCCTTGCCGAATTGATCACATACCTTTGTGCATTAGTCATTTGTGGAATACATTTCCCCGGTTCCCATGTTTGAGTTTCCTTTGGATGGGACATACCTGCTTCCACCTCCATAGCTTTGCCAGATTGTTGCTCATCCTGCATGATCTGCTCCCGGAGATGAGGCGGCGACTCAAAGGAGGGTCGCATACTCCTGGCTCCTAGTGCCTCGTTCGCTACCACATTGTGATATGAGGGGGTTTGCACCCCCCCCTCTTAGGCCATACGGGGCTTTCAATCTCCTGTTCCCCTTGATCATCTCGGTTGGATTTGGAAATGTGCTTCAGGAAAATGCAGATCTAGATCTCTACCGACATGGAAACCCTAGCAGACCTCTCGACCAAAGTTTTCACCCCAACCATTGCCGATATTAAGCATGCCATAAAGATCCATTATTCTTGAGACATTCATTACTTATATTGCTTTCTTATGGTCTTAAAGATGTTCTTTCCCCATTTTTTCCAGTGAAATGAAAAATCCCACCAGGTACTTTCCCTCTTTATTAAGATGGTATCCAAGATGAACTGGATTCTTCAAGCCAATACAACAATACAATAACAGCTCAATGCATCACTTGCAAAAATTGATCTTGAACAGAGAGGATAACACTCCTCTCAACTGCCTAAACTAGACCCAATTGACATAATTTCCATTTTCCCATTTAAACAGAAAATGGTGATATTAAACACACCTTCATTAATTGACTCTTAAAAGTCTTAAATATTGATGGTCTCAATAAAGGTAGAAAATATATGGGAATTGTTTTTCAAGGAAAACATGAAAACTTACCCATAAAGACAATAAGGTGAAGCAAATTTTCCATCAAGATTAGGGACAAATTTACAGCCAGCACTAGCATTTTTTGGATTCAACATTTAGTTTAAACCATGCTATTTTTCATTAGGAATTCTCTGACGGATTTAGGCCTGAGATGGATGTCAATATGATCAATGGCTTTGAGTTGCAAAAACTTTTCAGATATAAATTTTAAAAATTTCGCTTCTGAAGATTTTCCAAGGCCCAGATTTGTAATGCTGGTCGATTTAAACTCCAAAAAATCTTCCAGTGACAGCAAATTCTTGTGCTCCATTTGAAAAATCAAGAATACTGTTGCTAGAAAGCTTACAGTTTTATGTTTCATATTACATACAGCCGAATTTGAAAATCAATGATTTTGGGGTTTTCAGCAGGAAAAAAGATCGAATGGGAGGAGCAAGTATAAACAAGAATGGCTTCCCTTATTAGCCAATTCATGGAAAAAATATCCCAAAAATAATTATTATATTTCTCTTGCCACTTTACTCATCAATACACAAAATTTGATCAATATGAACATTGACTTGGTTCAGTTCAAATCCTGAACCTTGATGTACATTTCCTGAGCAGAGAACACAGTTTTTTGTACTGCATTATGCATATCTCGACTTCCAAATATGAACTAGAATAATGTTCTTTCCAATTAAGGGTAACAAAAACAGTTGAGAAATGAAGACCAGGGAGAATTTTTGTTCTGCAAAATTATAATTTTCTAAGCAGCTTAGCCTGCCTTAAAGCTAATGAAATGCTTCAATCTCCTCTCTAAACAATTTAAGAAGTTCATCCATGCTCCTTACTTCGTGTGCTGATTTATCTCGGATGCGAACACTTACCTGCAACCAAGCACATCACATATTAACAAGAAAACATGCAACATGACACATAACAGTTGATATTGGGCAACACCATATCTCAGGATATACAAGTTCCAGCAGAACATATAAAACTGTAGGAATCTTGAAAGTGCACTAGTAAGTCCTTGCAAACGTGAAAATACAAATTTCTTGTTCATGAGAGTAGAAGAAGCGGAACCCAACAAACTTGATCCACATTTTGTTCTATTCTTTCAGTTCTGTAAATTAAAAATTATTTCCCACATTTCCTTTTCTGAGCACGAGCAAGTAATGAAATTTCGATAAAAACCAAAAAGATACTGAAAAAAAAAAAAAAATATATATATATATATATATATATTAAAAAAAAACATTTTAAAGGGCATAGGACTCTTTCACTTTTTACCATAAAAAATAAATGGATTAGATTAATCTGTAAATGATTCAAAAGTAGGCAACTTGCCTTCATTTCATTGCTGTAATGATACAGAGAAAAGACACTAGCTTGGAAAAATAACTTATACTGTGGCTCACTGCTCACAAATGATTCCAGAACCGAATACTAAATTATAGGAACAAAATATTTGATTTTATGCCAATCTAGTTTAATTTTCAAGTAAATTAAGGGGAAAAAAACCTGTCCAGTGTTTGCTTCCTCTTCACCAACAACTAAAATATAGTTGTATTGTGATAGCTGTGCCTCTCGAACCTGCAAGACACCCAATTGTTATTTCTTCCAGCGAAAAACTCTAACATGTCTCTTAATACAAATTAGATCAGACGGTGTAGAAAACATAACATATCACAAAATAAACTTCCTATAGTTGCCTTGGGGAATAAAGAGCATAAGTTCCATGACAGCATTAAAACAATATTGATTTTTCCCAATAGATGTGAACAACTTCCAAAATGAAGCTTATGCAGAGAAGAAATTGAAAAAGACAAGAATCATGCATATAAAGGTTTTAACTGAGTTCTTTCAGATAAAGACCTTACCTTCACTATCCCGGGTAGATGATGACGTTACATTATAAATAACCATTTAATTTATGGCAATTAAGACATCATTTGTTTTTCTGCAACTTGAGTTCCTGATACTTGTTAGGAAATGAATAGTTTTCTCAGGACTATCGAAAGGAAGGAAAATGGGCTCTGGATATATGAATATTGTAATATTACAAGGCTTGGGCCATAATTAATATAATTGTTTCCTAATGCACTGATACATATGATCTTGTAAACGAATACAATGTATTATTATGCAAGCACTAT
Organism: Picea engelmannii; assembly: GCA_009831015.1. Classification (NCBI taxonomy): domain Eukaryota; kingdom Viridiplantae; phylum Streptophyta; class Pinopsida; order Pinales; family Pinaceae; genus Picea; species Picea engelmannii. The sequence continues at coordinate 35,624 of ML787351.1, read as the reverse complement.
TATTCTGTTAATGTTTAATGATCATCAATTATGTTTTGTTGTAGTGAATTAGCAATTATGGCTAAATGTGCAGGCACATCGCATTGGGATAGAAATCATCCATCACATTTTCTGAAGCCGTAAGTGTGCTAAAGAATGTGGAGAGCTTGTATGGACTACTTGGCAACATATTTTGTACAGGAATAATTTTGGGAAATCCGCTCTGTTGGGGAATGTTGACTCTGTTGCTCCTTTTCACTTAAGTGGAATGTGGCATGGTCATTACTGTTAATGTAATGGCATCTTATGTATGTGTATTCATTCCCCTAGTGTACATGTAATGGGGCATCATTTGATTTGTTGGGGCCCATTAATCCCCATCTTGTGGGCCTTATGGAGAATCCTATGTGACTCTTGTTACTTAAAATAGACTAGCTAGTCATTCTTTGATATAGGTGGCCAAGTTACTTGATCGGTGACTTTTTATTTGTCCCACATTCATTATGTGAACTGGTCCTCTCACTATTGAGGCTTATATATTGATGGGGTCTTGAAGTTTTTATTCATTCACTGATGTGGACAATCAATGAGATCAATTGTGTCCTAAAGCTCTATACTTGAGGAGTCCTGGAAGCTTATTGTAACATGGTTTAGAGCAATGTTATCGGAATCGACCAGTCTGGAGAGTCTGCCCTTTTTAAGGTCTGAACCAGTTACTGTTTTCCTGGTTCCAACTTGAACCAGTTGGTTCGGACTATTTCTGATCTGGACCAACTCTCTTTCAACCCAAATTGAGCAGGTTCCAGTCCAATCCTAGTCTAACCATCAACCGATTTTAGTTCCAGTCCCCATTCTGATACCATTGGTTTGGATATTGATGAAGCAATCGGTCGAGACTGGTCCAACCTCTGCAAGGTCCAAACCGGTTTCTGAACTGGGTTATTTCACTGGTTTTGTTCTGAACCAATCAGTTCCGATCCGAACCAGCCCTCTTTCAACCCTCATTGGGTAGGTTATTCAACCTGGTTTTTTGACAAATTCTGAGCCAAAGCCAGTTTGACCCTCAACTGATTTTGGCCCTGGTTTGGGTTCTGATAACATTGGTTCGGAGATTAATGAAGCGATTAATATTTAACAGTGGATGTTTCCCCTACACATTTTAGGTTTTTACCAGTTTTTACCACTTTAAATCCTGGTGCTTTTGTCTCTTGTATTTTCTTCTCTTGCTTTGCTTATGTCAATGGTGCATGCTCATAGGAGCTTAAACAATTATTGATCCTATTAGAAAAATAGGTGTGCTCGTTTCACCATAGACAATATAGCAATATTGAAACCCAACCATAGGCACAAAGGCCACCCCCGAGCACTTTAACCTTGACAGAGAGAATAATTCTGGAAGCAAACCCTAGAACCAATAGCCAACCAAGGTAGCGTACCTCTCTCTAGAGCTAGCGTACCAGATAGAAAGTCCAAACCATAAGCAAAGAGAAAGTCCAAGCCAAAACCGAAAATGCCAGTTGCAGCAGCTGCAACTGCAGCTCCTCTCCAAACTTGCGCACCACTGGTCTTATGCAGTTGTGTGAGTGAGAGTGACAAATGAGCTCTAGCGCCCTCTTATTTATAGTCCTCCAAGTGACCTAACTGGGACGACTTCTACTTCCAGAGGCTAATAACTCAATAATAAATATTCTCTTGAGACAACTTGTCTCCTAGGGTTATTATCCAATGTTTTAGGGTTTCTCTTGCTTCCCGAAATATTATAGTCTCGTCAGGGTTACATGTAGAGGTTAATACCTCCTGCAGCTACCATAATATCAACACTCTCTCCTAGCTAGGGAGGTATTAAAGGCAATGGTCTTGAGCACAAACAAACCATTCAACCGGTAGCATCATCATAGCCACACAGGCTATCTCATGGTCAAATCATGAGCACCATCATCATTATCAGTATCATCTGATAGCATTAACTGCATCATCTCTCAAAGCCATACTCCATCTGAGTAATCGAGCATGACGTTGAATAAGTCACTCACTCCACAGAGTGATACAAGAATCATTCTTCCAATCTAGACATACGTCTTAGAAGAATGATTGTCCTGGATCATTTTCCACAGGGATAATGTCTATCCATCAGCATACTAACTATCCATCTAGCTAGCAATCATCTCCAACACTAGTGATAGTCTCTATGGAAATTAGAACAATGCCATCCAATAGAACACAATTGTGTCTATCCATAGTAGTACACAACTACTACCCAGTGGTACACAACCACTCCTAGTAGCACACGACTACTAACCAGTGACACACAATCACTACCAGTGGATCACATCCACCACAGTAGCATACAACTATTGTCTGGAGGCATACAGTCTCCACAACAATCATATCATCTGATATCAACCTGTATAAAAAAATATCATGATATAAATTGAGCCATCTGGGCCATTCTTCCACTCACACCTGTGAGATCTCGAAGAGCATCTTCCCTCAGAAAGTAAAGCATCAACGATGGGCTATCTGGACTATTCTTCTCAAGCATAGAAGAATAATTGTCCCTGATTTCTGAGCAAGGACCATTCACCTAACTGGGCCATTCCTCTGGCATTAATCATAGTGCAACCTGGAGAGAATGAGTCTTCCCTATGGAATGTCTATCCCTGATTGTTGAACCTGGACCATTCACCTAACTGGGCCATTCCTCCGACACTAATCACAGTGCAACCTAGAGAGAATGAGTTTGCCCTAGGGAATGACTGTCCTGCACCAACCTCCAAAACGAACCATTCTTCGAAACTGCTCACAACTGTGAACTTCGAAAGAATGACTTCCCGGTGAGGCGGACCATTCTACTTGACCACTACTCAGAGTGGCTGCCAAGAAGAATGACTATCCTAGACCATTCCCCCACATTGGCCACAAGGGGAATCGTTCTCTATGGTACATCAACAATCTATCGGACCATTTTCATTACAAAAATGATTGTCCGATCTGCACCATTTTCTGCAATGGAAAATGCCTGTCCGTCAGAAATCTCAAACCACTTTCCGAATTGGAAAGGAAATGCCCATCCTGGACCATTTTCCGAACTGGAAAATGATTGTCCATAAATCAATAACATATCAGTGCTCCCTCCCAACCTGGGAGTAATCACTTCCTTTTCCAATAAGGAAGGCGTCTCCACAAGCCCCAACTTGTCTCTTAAGTACGTAAACTTTTTATCTTGGATAGAAGCTTTACCAAAATATCTGCTATCTGCTCATATATGGAGATATACTGGAGAACCACTTCTCTTCTGGAATTTATCAGAGAGAATATAATGCTTGATCTCAATTCACTTCGGCCTGTCATGGAACATCGGTTTCTCTGAAAGCTTCACATAGCTCTGATCATTACAATATATCATGGTCGAATTCAACACATGATTAGACGGTCCAGAAATCAACTTATTGCTTTTGCACAAGCATCACAAACTGCAATATACTCTATTTTTGTAGTGCTTATTGCAACAGACTTTTGTTTCTTGCTAGCTCATGACATCGTGGCAAAGCTCAAACTGAAACATATCCAAGTAGCACTCCTTCTGTCATCTGTAGTCCCTGCCCAATCTGAATCGATAAACTCATGCAGATGTATGCTATAATTTAAACGTCCCATAAAACAAATATCCAGCTGAGTATTCTCCAAACACATTAACGAGCCAATCAATTGTCAATACAGAGACGAGTCTACTAGATTAGAGTCGCTTCAACTTCTTCAGATCTGTTATCATGGTAGTTAGCCATAGATTTGCAATCCATCATCCCGGACTTTTGAGTAACCATTATGATACACTTTCTCTGTCATAGAAAGTTTTCGCCACGCTTCTGCTGTATATGAGATACTCTGCATCAAGTTGTTTGAAACCATACAAGGTCTTCTTCCATTTTCATACATGGATCTCTTTCTGGTATAAGCTTCTTTCTCAATTTTCTTTATTGGGAAGAACAGTCTCTTACATGTAAATTTCAATCCATGGATACTGCAAGAGGTATATCTGGTTTACTGGAACAAGTTGTTGTCATAGTCTTCTCCCTCCTTATGGAAGAACCTCTAGTTCTGAATCTCGCAATGCTTCCATTCATAAGTCTTTTTCACATTTTCTTACATACACTGTTCTTCATCACAACTTCCATTTCTGGTTGATTGCTTCTAGTGGGTTCAAACCAAGCTGGTAATCTTATGATTCTCGATATAATGGTTGTTCTAGCTTTTCTTTCTTTCTTGGAATCTTCATGTTCTTCCTCATGTTCCTCTTTAGCTTTTGGGTCCATGGAGTCTTCTATAGATTCCATGCCCTTCCTTCCTGAAGATTCCAACTTCTTCCTTTCATCATAGGAACATAGATGTAGATGGACAACCAAGGATATTTAAGACTTTTTTTCGAAGAAGACTTCTTCTAGAGTCAAACTAAACACGTGTTGTTTATCGTGGCTGCTACTTTCAATGGGAACATGGACAGATACTTCATAATCTTCACGGATTCTTCAATGGATCATATCATTTAGGATTAGCTCCCTCCTAATCCTCGCTTCATGCATGAATGCATGCTCTTCATTTGGAATTAAGTAATCAACTCCCTCCATCTAAGAGAGTCCATGCTTTGGTCTGCATATTGCCTTCTACAAAGTGTCACAAGTCTTATTCTAATTTCCTCTTGATTACTGACTTCTTTCTGAATTGACTCCTTCTGGGTCTCTTCAAGTTTGATTCTGATTTCGGCTTATTTGGCAGTTGTTACTTATATAATAGATTCCTTAGGAAATTGCCAACGTACTTCATCTTCTTGTAGTCATCGTAATAGCAATCCTTATCTTGTTATTCTTTCATAGGTATTGTTTCACTGACCATCTTTTCTTCTAAGAAATAGATATGCATGATATGTACAGGAACTATGTAAACATGGTATGTACAAGAACTATGTTATAGAAGAATATTGTTACTAGAAGAAGAAGTATGTTTTATCCTGCTTGGATTTCTTTGACGGTTCCCTTTCTTCGGCAATTGTTGCTTCATTTGTTTCCTTCCTTTTATTTAACTCAGGATAGTGGTTCCTGTAGTGACCATACTTTAGACAGTTGAAGCATTGTATTTTGACATATCCTTTCCTTGATTCGGTTTCTTTCTTAAGACAAACTTCCTCTTATTCCTGAAATTCTTGAATTTTGTTGTGAAGGCTT
>ML787350.1:937257-951644 GCA_009831015.1 Picea engelmannii | reverse complement strand
TTACATGGGACCATGTCATACATAGGAAAACCCCAAACAGGTACCAAAAAATAAATATAGAGAAGTTAATTAAAAATTAAAATAAAAACCATCAGAAAGAAGTTGACAGGAATAGAATAGACCGGATTATCCACTGGCTGAGGAGTGATATGCTTACTTTCTAATGCTATTTTTTTCTATTATACTTTTTCTTTATTTTGTCTATGGGCGGATCATGGTCCTCCTTAGTCTCTTCATTCATCATTAGGCTCTCCCTAGATCTCCTGTCTCATACATGATTAATTCCCTCATTGACAATTCGATTGTTCTCCTGGTCGTTTTTCAATTTTTTTTTGTTTCCCAGTGGATCTATTTAGGAGACCAAGGTGGTTTTTGGAATTCTCTTTTCAAGAGTGGTGGGCACTTTGTAAAAACTACCATCCCTGCAATAGAATTCAGTGCAAAGGAACATACAGTTGGTGTAACCTTCGAGGAGCTGCTACATCAAGTCTTTGATTGGTAATGTTATTCTTTTTGTTTTTCCCTTGCATTTAAATATATTTTTTCCATTGGGGTTGATGTGAAACTTAGTCTTGCTCGATTATCCAATTCATGTACATGAATTTGCCTTTCCCAAAACTTTGTTGTGATACTGTTTAATTCAATGTAAATGATGTCTTGCTCTCTGTTTGTTTCGCGTGGGCATTATTGATTAGTTCAATTCTTTGATTTGGGTCTGCAGTCAAAAATGGAAGAGGTTATGGGTTCTTGTTATTTCATCAATTGATGGATGAAAATCCCTTGGGTTTCTTGTTACTCCCTTTGGAAAATAGATGGAAATTGCTGGGATGCTTCTACCAATTTTTTCCAATCGTACCCAATAGGTTGTTTTGATCATTTGCTGTCCCATTTGAAATTGGAATCTTGAGTTCTGCAACAGTTCAATATGATTTTGAAGTCACGTTTTAGATAGGCCTACAGTCGGTCTGACTTTATTTTTATCACAGTTGACAAGCTGTGAATAAATCTCCTGGCCAAGGACAACCTTAATTCCTTTGTCTGGTCACTTATCTCGGGTAACCCGTAGATTAGTGATGGAAAGCGAGAAGTTCATGGATTGGCAGTTCAAGGAGTTAAGCAGGTGAATATGTATCTGTTTTGGCACTTACAATTTTTTAATAGAGTTTTCCATAACGTGAATTGTAGGTTTATAGTACTTGTAAAACTCATTTTAACTTGTGCTAATTTTGAATCGGAATTCAAGTATTTGGGGCCAGCAATAAAGATTTTTTTTTTCTTGGTAATGTAGTAGGTTTAATACATTGTCATTTGCTTGTTTTTAACATCTCAAACGCTGCAGAGCTTCCTATGGGGTAAGAAAGCATTTTGACGATGCAGAAGGCACAGAAGCCAGTAGCATCAAACTGACATATTGTAAAAGGTAATTAACTTACAAAACTGCTATATGTACTCCCTTTCAAGCAACCGAGAGTATGATCATTGAGTTACCATTTGTTTTGATCCGCTTCAGTCTGATTCTTTATAGGGGTTTAATAGGAAAATTCTTGTCCCTGCTGGGTACTTTAAAGGCACCAGCTAGGTTGCTATTTTAAGTAAACTAGTTGAATTCATTTAACAACATACAAACATGTATGAAGTCCGTTGGTTTTTCCTCTGGATGCATGTTAAACCTGGTTGAAGTTCATGATCCTAACAATATCTAAGTTGCAGGAATTGCAGTAATGGTGATGCAACCAAGCCACATACCCATGAATTTTCCGAGGGCACAAAAACTAATGGCGAGGGGCCTATAGTAGCCATGGATGCTGAATTGTTCCCATCCAATCAAGCTAATAAAGAGAATAATTCTCTGCATCCTCGACCAAAGTCTTATGAAAAGAAGTTCAAAGAAAATAAACCTGAACAAAAAAGAGGAGGAACTGGCCATGGCAAAGCCACATTAAGTACTACAAATTTAGGAGTCCGCGCACGGAGGCGCAAGCAACAGAACTTGGAGGAAAATCATGGATCTAACTTGAGGCATCATCAAGAAGGCGCATCAGATCATAATCAACAAGCAAGATTAAATCAGCCAATTAGCAGACAAAGACGAAGACGAGCTCCTAAAGCTGCTTCTGAAAAGGGCAGGGTAGATCAATGTCCAAGGACCCCAAAACGGTAAATCTTAAACTTCTTCCTGAAAAGAAAAACAACTTAACAATTTCTCTTAGGGTGAGCTTTGCCCCACAGCACCACATTGGATAATTAGTAATGTCTATATTGAAATTTTAAAGTTACTGCTAAAGTGTCTACTTCAGTTTGTATCTTTCTTTGTCAGATCTTGTCTAAAGAAGCGATGAGAGCATTTAGTGGAGAATACATATAGGCAAGATAGAAAAAAGGATAAGCAAAGAAGTGCAGTTCTATAGTAGAATGACCGGCTTGAGGAAAGGCTATTCTGAAAATCATTGGACGCAAAGAAACCCTTTATCAACTTTGTTATCATTTGGCAATGTTCTAGTATTCTCTGTTCAAATTCTATTCTCTTTTCCAGGACCTCTTTAACAAATTGATTGTATCTTTGGTCATGGGACATTGGGATATATGGTTTTATATAGACAAATTACTTCAGTCCCCTGAACTAAAAGAAACTAGAATGTTAGGTTCTCAGAGGTTTTGTTTTTATTGAATAATGAATCCCTTTTGGCTTCTGACGTCTCTCTGACTTCCTGAAATTGTACGATCCCAGGGTTTGTTGTTAAACTTAGGTTTCTGCTCTCCTGCGGCATGCCAAAGTATTATTTTTTATATGACTTTAAAGGTCAAAAAATTGAAATGAACCAAAACATTTAAATAAATATAGACTAAGAATTTTCTCTTTAAATATGAGCTTCAACAAAACTATAAGTATGCAGATCATTTTCTTCTTTGTGTCCATTTCTTGAGTATGCAGATCATTTTCTTCTTTGTGTCCATTTCTTGAATACATTGTTTCTATGCAAAATGCAATAAACCTTACATGAAAATCCCTTCAGATTTGATATAGAAATTCCCTGCCAACTACAGCTTTCGTTTTTGTAGGTCATATGTGTGCATATGCTAAAACGTTTTTATGAAGAGTCTGCTTCAATTAAGGTTGCCAGCTCTGTGCTGTATAATTTATACAGCAAAGTTCTCTCTCTGTTGACACAATTTGCAAATCTGCATGATGGGAATTCAACACTAACATTTCATACAGATGTCATTTAAGGTGATCACCAGCATCATTCTTGGTAGTACCGATTCTGTAACTTTGCTGGTACAAGAGCTCATTAAATTGATCAATATGGAATTAAAAAGCAGAATTTTTTTATGAATCCATATCTATTGCAAGGGTCCCAGTATGATAGACACAGAGGTTAATAATGGACATAAAACTGCTCTCTGGTTATTGGCTACTTGAGGAGTTAGTAGCACGTTACACTTATTAGGGGTTACAAAACTGTGGTTTCAATCTCTGGTTAGGGTTAGGGTTAAGTAATCAATTATTTTTTATGACTGCCAGCATATTTTTGTATATCCTCAGCATTTTTTATTTGTGATAACCAGATATATCACTGATCAGTTCTTGATTAGACTTTTTATTGATTACAGATTAGCATCGTGTTTGCAAAGGTTCTTCTGGCCAGTTTTTGAGGCTTAAATTTTGATTATGGGCTAGAGTTGGTATGCTTATCTCAGTGAGTTAGTATGAATTTATAAATATGAGATCAATTAGGATATCCCTTTGGAGTCTATTTTAGTATTGAAGAATTTTCTTCACTGTTGAAAGGCAGGAAAAGAGTGGCCAGCCACCAGTCTATGCAGGACCTCCGCTTGTAATCAATCCCTAAAAGGTGGGTGTGTTTAAAATTTGATGAAGCAGCCAAAGGTAGCTAGGCAATGCTGTAACAGGGACAGTTAGGGAGGACAAGATGAGAGAGTTTACTATTATGCTTGAGGAATTGGTTAGGAAACTAAAAATGAAGCAGAGATTATAGTGATGTAAGGACTATCTATAGGCATAATGCTAGAAATCTGTCAATTTTGAGGGATTTTATTAATGGCTGGAAACTGTATTAAAATTGAAAGCTCCAAGATTTTCTTGAGGAAGTAGGGAGCTTCTATCACTGTTCACATAATTAAAAAGGGATGGTATTAGAAGGGGCAAGATAGGTTGGCGGATATAATGGAAAATGAGGGGATTAAATTAGGGCCAATGAATCTAAAATAATGACCTTTTATGATGGGACGAAGTATCAGGACTAGAGTATTAAGGTGTATTAGAAAATTATTTGTGGAACGACATGTGATTATGGACTACAGATAATGACTACATCCTTGAGGATCATTACCTTATACATTCTCATAATCATTGAATTGAGATGTTGATGGAACACAAGCAGCTACAAGGTCTCTTTGGCAGCTTAAGCTTTAGTCTTTACAAAGAAATCGCAATGTCACAAAAATCATTATAGTTTTGTTTGTTGGAATGAGCAAATTGCAAGGATGGATTCTTCATATGCTCAAAAACTGTGGAGGAGGATGAGGGATCAGACGACTCAGATAATGATGCTGAAAGGGTTGTGAAAGGTGCCAAAAGTCAGGGAAAGAGCTGGCAATGGATAGTAATGCAAGGATAGAGCCAGGATTTGAGGATCTTGGCCACTAAGGACCCATAGGAATGTGGTTATTTTGGATAAGGAGATGAGGGAAAGCATAGAGACAATCCTGCCTGCAATTGGTAAGGAGTTTTGCAATATATATGGGGCCTTTATGAGTCTTATGCTCCAGACAGTGAAGTTGGGGCCGACTTGTACAATGTTTTCAAGGAGCAGAAACAGCTGAAGGAAATTGTATCAAGTCAGTAGCTTCAATTAGAAATTTGGAGATGCAAGAATTATAGCTGGATAGAGTTATGGTGAAGCTTGAAGAGATTGAGCCAAAGCAATAGAGTTGCAAGGGGAAAATAACCAGGTTTGTGCCTTGAATCTTGATTTTATTAAGTTTGTGGAAAAGTTTCCTCAACTTGAAAGCAGGGACTATAGTGGTACAGTAAGCTTGGCTTAGTGAGATGGTTTGGGTTGTGGTGGGTGCAGCCAGGCGTTTTTGGCTTAGTGAGAGGTTTAGGACTATAGGCATTGGTTGGGGAAGAGGTTTTGGGAGGGTGAATTTGGCATTGGTGGTCCATGTATATGCTTGAAATTGCCAGTTATAGGCCTGCTTCTTGTAATAACCAGATTTATATTCAAATAAATGTTTCCTTAAAAAATATCACTGAATCGCTTTTGATTTGCATTTGTGTTCAATGCCATTGTGCCATTTAGAATTTGTATCCAAGGTTAAATTTGTTGATTTCAATGGGCCTTTCCTTATATTGAGTATACCTTGGTTGAACTATACCTCTCAAAGTTTTGAATCAATCTTCCAAGTTTTGAACCTGACATTTTCAAGCCCTTGGTAAGAAAGTTATTGCCACAGGTTACTATCGCTGAGATAGCCCAGGGCACTGACTCACCTTCGCTGAAGTTTGTTACCTGTCATAAAGGTTTGATTGACATCAAGGAAGTTCAGTTTGTTGCATGGCCTTGATTCTCATGTGATTGTGATGGAACCTTTGATTTTGCTGCATTTATCAAGCTGAATTTAGTCCATTGTAGAACAAGGAAATTATTGATGGAATTTTCCAATGACTACAGTAGTTCACCTATTTTAAGGATTCTATGATACTTTTAAAGAGTTATTTTTAAATTAACTTTATTTGAACTTTTCATATTGGTCAAGATAGGTTTTGAGTACTGAAGGGTCTCTTATGAGGTTCTGGTAATTTTTCAAACTTCTGAAAGAATAAGGTTGTTTTCAATTGTAACTCTTCCTTGCTTTTATAATGGTGGACAAAACTAGGAGATTTGAAAATTATGATCATGAAATTTCTCAATGTTTTTCTGTAGCTTGTTGTATATTAATAGTAAATCCAAAAAGCTTACAAAGATCCTGTTGTGAGGCTGAGAAGCCTGGTGGATAGGAAGCCAATTTTACTGGTGATAAGTCCTGTCAGTCTAATAGGGAAAAGGGATTCTATTTGTCATCGTTGGTCAGAGAATATAAAACCCTGGTTTTATTTCTATATATTATACTATATATTTTCATCTCGTGTCCAAAGCTATAACAAATGAGACAGGTATGTAATAACATTAATATTTGACTGACGAGATGCACCTGCATTGATTGGTTAACTTGCATTTATAGTTGCAATCGTTAGACAATAAAGTCCAATTAAAAGTGACTCGGTTCACTTTAAACTTTAAAGGCCAGCATTATACTAAAACAAAACATCAATGTCACCATTTCATCATTTACGTTGAAGACATAATCAGATTTCTTATAAGCAATGCCACTGCATAGTGACTCACCCTTGCTACTAAAAGGTTTTTTTTTTGTGCATCAGTGCTCTTGCATTTTAGATCTCAACTCAACAACAAAAGGCATTTATTGGAACTTACATTAAACAGGAGGAGAAATTGCACTTGGAATTTCATGCCTTCCAACTATAACTTGCATTTGGGATTGATCGGTATTTAATGGTTGATGCAACATGACTCACATTAACCAATGGTCCCAAAGTATTGTATTGTGTGCCAAAAACTTAGAATAAATGCCCGAGTCCAAAACAATGATCAATTCCAAATTTATAAAAATAAATATAAATTAAAAATAATATGAATAAATATTTATCTTCATAAGAGACTGAACATTTATCTTCATAAGAGACGCAAGACTATTCTAATAATGGTACATAGTAACTGATGCAGGAGCATTGTGTATATTGAAAATTTTGCAGTATATTTTTTCTTTTAGTATGTAATCTATTTTGCGTGTTCTATGGTAATGGTATGGCATGAGGCTTGTGCACGCCCTTCAAGAATTTAAACTCATCTGGATCCAATTTTGATAGCTGGAGAGGCAGTTAATGCCTCACCTTCCACCATTGTGGAAGGATGACTTTTAAATTTTTTTATTGTGAGTACATTCATCTTCTTCAGGCAGATAGGGGGAGATAAGATAAGATACGATGATTTTATTAATGTCCAACAAATGACCACAAAATTAGGTCTATGGGACTGCTGCTAGATAGGGGGAGAAGGATGTTGAGGATGTGAAGAGTGGGAGGAAGGTATTTTGGTCTGATTTTGAGGTGTGTATGAAATTTGTCTGTGTAATAAATGGTGATACTGTGAACTTTGAAGAGCTTATTGTATGGATCTAATAGGATAGTTATGACGTCTAAGGATTAGTTGTGTTTGTCTGGGAAACCTTAGCTGTTATTACTTAGATTTGCCTGTGTATCCTCCATTATTAACATGAGTTAATCTTCTGTGCATAGATACAAACTAGAAATTGGATCGAACTCTTTTTTTGTAATGGAATCCCAACTTGAAAGGCTATGGATGTAAAAATAATATTGATGCAACAAATACAAATGGCATTGGGGAAAATAATTTTTTAATTTCTTAAGGTCTCAAATTACAAGTTTTAGTTTCATGGAGACTGTAGACATGATCTCTTGTTGACTTGCATCCAATCAAACTTTTGTGCAGTGATCAGTAAAATATGGTACGGAAAATTCCTGTAACATTACATTTACCTTCTACTGACACCTATATTAGGTCGCATTTATTGCATTTTCAGATTTGAGTTTTACAAGGGCAGAGTGGTCATAGTTAAAGACCATTCATTGGCTTTCCACCGATGTTGGAAACACATCTAGAAATCAAAACATATATTCCTTTTCAGATTTTAAAGTAGCAGCTTCCAATTTGCATACTTTTTTAGAGTAGTAACTGTTTGCCTTGTTGTCTTTTGTCTATAGCATATCCATTGGTTGCCAGAATGCAGATTGATCCTGTAACAGTTTCTGTATTAAATGTCTGTTAGTATTTGAAGTTGACAATCCATAGTGATCTTGATTTCTTGCACAAATACCAATTCAAATATGCATACATTGTGCATTTTTAGTCCAAATTAATAGAGCTTCTCAACAATCAATGTTCCTTAGCTTTGGAGTACATATTTTTCCACTGCCAACTTCATCTTATGGGAATAATTCCTCAATAACATCAGTGAAGATAAAGGGTAATTGCATTCTGGTAGCGAGTCAAAATATCCAGAAGCCAAACATTTTCTGGATACCTATCCTTAATTCAAATAATGGTTATATCACATGACACAGACAATTAGTTCATTGACTCCGAGAGTTTGAATTAATATATTTTATCTTATTGGACCTCACTTTCACATATCTGTGATTTCTTAGCTGCGCTGGCAATCTACATGTTTGTATAATCGTAGATTTTTGGACAGCTATTGTCCTCACATAAACAGATTTAAGATGCAGACGAAGCTTAGTCCTCTGTTGCTTGGCATGATTTGATATGAATTGAAGCTTCTTAATTCCAAATCCTCTTCTTTCCTATTATTCTAGGAAATCTACTCCTTTGCATAATTATTGCATTTCTCTGCCATAGTTGCACAAGTTCCTTTGTAATAGAATTTATACAAAGTTCAAACATGTTTTGCATAATTTTGCAAACTCAAGTTCCATGGTACAACTTCTTTAAATAGTTGGCCTCGTTTAGAAGATGCAGAAGAGCAAAGAAATGAGATACAGTTTTGCAGAGAAAAATAAACATAAGTATGCTAAGCGAATTACATACCATTAGAAGTATAGGCCTTCTGTTGCATATTATATATCAAGGCATCACAATACAAGATTGACCATTAGATACTCTGATACCCTAGAAATTTGAAAAAAAACACAACCAGAAGCTTTTAACAATAAAGCATTTCAGTCCTGCTATACATCTACAGAATAAGTTTGCAGTATTTTGTGTACGGGAATTCATCAAAGCAGTCTGGACCGTCACAAGATCTCTCAGGCTGTTTGGGGGTAGTTATTACTAATTAGTCAAAGTTGGGGGTTTTGCTGACAAATACGAGTAGATTTGAAGAAATTATTACTTTCTTGATACTGTTTCAATTGTAGGATAATGAAACTCAGAACATCTGAATCCAAAGGGAACAGTCTAAAATTATTTTATTGTGGATCAATGACTTCAAATGGTTATGGCAGGTTTGGCCATCTGAATATTGAATACGAAATCTCAAATATTGTACCTAGCTATTACTAATCGGAATCAGAATATCAACTTTGGGCTGGTATCGTCTTAAACACGTACTTTTGGGGAGTACATGTTAAATTTTTTTGAATCTTACAACAGGTTATGCGGACGTATTCTCCATGTCCTAAAAGAATTCCATAAACCTTTAAGGATTTGAGGATATATTTCAGTTAGGTGAGAGTAAGGAGAAATCTCTAGTTATATCCTCGAGTTCAAATGTAGATTTATGAATTTCAGATTATGGACTTCAATCATCATAATCACGATATTTAAAATGAGATTTGGTTACAAAATCTATCTCAAAACCTATATATGTGGACGTTGTAGGCCCTTGCAATTTCTGTAGGCATTAAATTAAGTTCAAGAGCCATATCATGTATAAAAACTAATATTTTTTTAAATTTTTTGATGTTGTTGCTTCTGCAGGAAGTGCGAATCTGAGATATTTCTGCCACCGAATCTACCACATGGCAAGGGTATGAAGAGGTCAAGGAGAGTGGCACAACGGTTAGCTCAAGAGGAACCTCCACCACCGCCATTGAAGCTCCCTAGGCTTCATGTTGTCCTTACTCGGAAGGAAATCCAGGAAGACTGGATGAAAATAACGGGCCACAAGTATACAGGAAAACCAAGGAAATCGACTCTTCTCCAGAAGGTACATTATTTAGTCATTAAAATGTCTTGTATAGATTACTAGAATGTGTTACGTATGGAATATTTGTTGATGGAAATTTCTGGAAGCTCCACTCATTAAGAAAATTACGGGTGCAGGGGCTAGGACTTTGTACAGCATTGATGTGTCCATCATCTATCGAATACCTCAATGACCCTCATTGTAAGTTATGTTTGACATATGTGCGATTATTTCTATTAATCTGTGATTTGGGAACATTCGCTTTTCATGCATCGGATTCATAATGTGCATCGGGCAGTCATATTTCTTAATTCTAACTAAGCTAAAGTGCCCAAAATCCTTTTTGTCTTTCTTTGATTCAGACACAAGTTACTCAACACTGAGGCAACTTTCCAGGACACACATGAGTAAATTAAGGAAGAACTATTTTACCGCAAACAATGTGAAGCTTATGTTTATTTATTTCTACATAGTGATCCTTATATCTTATTTCGGAATTATAATGAGAGAATAGAATACATCGTGAGTCTTGATCTCAACTGATTGCTGTTGCAAGGTCAATAACCCAGCGTCTGCGTACTTCTAGAGGCCTTCTGGAGGTCCTTATGTGTTATATCTGGATCATTACAATTAACAAGAAACAAGAAACAAGGAATCTTTCATAAAACAACAGAAAAGTATAATTTCTTTTTTGATGCTAAAATGTATGTAATTTTACCAATTTATTATTCTTGATCTACCTCTTCTCAAGGAGTGGACCAATTATGGTATATTTAGGAAGTCAAAATCTGATTCTTATGATCAATGTCTGAAACTGTTAACTACGAAATGATAATATGAGAAATAGTATGTCCTAATTGCATGCTATTGGTCCAGTTTATTTTCTCTAGACCATGAGGATGCAGGTTGTTGGAATTATTAACTCCTCCTTGTCTAATGTGTGATACTTGATCATATGAGAATGCTGTGGTTGTTATTGTATTCGTCATTTTATTGTAGAGTTTGTCTCTGCATCAGTAGTTTGCTTCGAAGTTTTAGGAGGTTGTTAGATCTAGTTGGATATAAGAGATGTTCTTCAACTAGTTGGCTCCTATTTTGGTGTGTGGTTGAGATATTCCCTCAACATGTTGTTAGTGTGCTAAGATAGTGTGTCTATCTTAAGGAAAAGCTTGATGTATTTATATGTTCACAATTGAATAGATCACTCAACATGGTTTTTGTGTGTGGAAACAATGTCTACTCTCCCTATTCTCTACATGGTATCATAGCAGGTACAGCCCTGACTCTCATGAGAGGGGCTGTGATCATGAAAGTTCCACGTTGTTAATCCTATGTAGATCTAGCATTATTGTAGGTAGGAGAGTAGATTGTTTTGTGAGTGATTACTATGGTGTGCCCGCGGTAGTGTTTTAGAACCATTGTTTGTCAATGGTGTTGTATGTGAATGTTGTCCATCGCATTGATATGATGATCAAGATGTAAGATTTCTAGTTCCGATGCCTATTGCATGAGATCACGTGCATGGTGGGTTGCTGTGGTTGTCACAATGGAAGACAACATGAGAAATCCATTGGTGGGGGCTTTTTTTGATTGCCTCTCAATGCGACATTGATCCTAGCTTTGTCTTGATGCAATTTGAGATGGAGGATGTGCCCGCGTTCAGTGGTTTTGATATAAGAGATGTCGTTTAGTTGAAGGGCGAAGAGCAAAGGAGCCCTACCATGGTGGAGGAGTCATCACCAAGGAGTCGCTACAATCAGACATCATCATGGAAATAAAAGGCACCCACAGGTCAACGGTTGATGTGAAGACACCCACATCAGGAAGTGCTGGATCCACCACGTGCTAGCTTTTCTGTGGTTGTGGTCGTAGCTATGACCAGAAGGATTAAAGAAGATCTGGTAAGTTTCTGGTTGTTGTTATGATGGATCTACTGGTATGGAGAAATAGATCGACTTGGTTGCTGGTAGTTTGCTGAACTGTTCATGTTGAATTTCAGTTGGGATGTGCACATTCAAGAAATTGTTCGCCAGTGAGTTCAAACAAAAATTTCAATGGGAAATGTCACCATGTTGTCCCTTAAAAGAATGCTTCATTTCATAAGTAGACTGACATATTTCCCAGCTCTCTTGCATCTGATCTCTAGCAATCGTGGCACTATGGTTACGGCAGTTTGATCATCCAAATTGGAGAGATAGTGCAAATTTTGTCAAGTGGGAATCTTCGTGCCACAAGCTCATTGTGTTTGCAGACCTTCAAAAGGAACAGATGTAAGCCAAGAAACATGTTTGTTTTCCTCCAACCATCATGGAATAAGTCTCTTTCCTCTTGAAGGTGAGCTTGATTTCGATCTATTGCAAATTCCATTTGGACCTAGCCTATTGCACGTCTTTTTGTTGATCAGTTGCTGCCTGCAGGATCATACAAACGTTTGGTATGTGTGTGTTGGCCTTTCATATAAGGTGATCCCTCTAATTGTTGGATGTTGTGTTGTGGTCTAGCACTGATATGCGTTGTATTGGATTGCAGCCATTTAGATCATGAATGAAATTGGGAGTTTGAATGATGGTCATGGATACTTTAGTGTTCGTACTTCGTAGTGATCATATGAGCCTTGATCTACCCAAGGTTGAGTGAGCATGCATTGAATCTGTCTACAACAAAATCTAGCACCCCAAAAGTGTATAGTCCCAAGCACAAGATGTTAGTTTGTGTAACTCAAGAAGGCTACCCACTGTCACCTCAATAGCTCTTCCTCTCGCTTTAGGTTGGTTCTTCTCCAACTCAAGGGGGCTATCCCTAAATAACATTGCTAAGGCCATGGAGTGGGGATCATAGGTCACATCAGAAGAGTAAGCCTTAACAAAATGTATGGTTGTTGTAACTTGTAGGAGTGGTGAAAATATTAATGGTTTGAGAACACTATGGGTGATGCAAAACCCCGAGATTAGTGACTACCAACTCTTGGGAAAAATGGAGTCAAGAGACATCACTCTAAAGAGGGCTATTTTGTAAGTAATTAAGGAGGAAAGAGCTGCAAATAGCATGTCACAATTAGCCTTAATAATGCTGGAAATAACTACAGAAATAACTCTTGGAGAGCTCTATCAGTGCCACTCTTGAACAAGTTGATGAAGGTGCTTCCCTACAATGATATATTAATTACAACAATGATTTGTTTGATAAGTGAAGGATTAATATATGCAGAAATATAACAGCAAAAGGAAATAAGGAGAACCTCACATTATTCCTACCCAAATGGAAAATATTCCATTATAAGGCCTTCATAAAACAGTCTTTGCAAGAGGTTCCTACAATATATCCAATAACATTATCATGCAAAATTAAGTCTCACGTATGATAAAATGATACCTTCAATCTTCCATTAAGCTTGCCAAAATGAAATACATTGTAGTCCAAGAGGAAAGCTCCTCAATCCCGAAATTCCCAACAATTATTACAATGGAGAAAAAGCTCCTCTTTATAGAGTGAGTCTTTTCTCTCATACAATAAAATAATCATTATTTGCTAACTAACTCCATGACAAGTCAAAGAAATAATATAATAATGGAGTAGTTAGATCTCTCCTCAATCCATGGTTGACCATGTCACCACATGTGGACACAACCCTCTCAAGGACAACTTGCCCTCCAAAAATAGGAAAAACGTTACATCAAAAGTCTCCAAGAGAGGGCGTACAACTAAAAATAGGTATGAGAACTAGGTCAAGATGCAAGAAGCCCACATGAAATTTGCCTTCCAAGATGGATGCATGCAAAATATAATAAAATAATGTCAAACGTAGGAGGATGTGCTCGAGGGTCCACCTAGAAGAGCTCACAAAGTGCGCCCTCCAAAGTGCATGAGAGATAAAACAATAAAATATTCCTCCTAGGAGAATGCTCTATAACCAACCTCCAAAAATAGCAAGTGGTGCACAAGATGCATGTAACCAATCCACATGTGTGAATCCCAAGGCAACCAACTCCACGGAAAATGTGCAAGATGCCAAGTAGATGGAGCGCTCCACAAGAAATGAAGTAGTCAAACCCCAAAATAGCAAGTGGACCATCTCCACAAGACAAATCCAAGGATATAAGGGCGAATTAGGGCTTTGACCATGCCAAAACTCCATGAAATAATAAAATACATATCTCCAAGAATAGATTGAAGTGCCTCCACAGGTGTTCTACCATGTAAATAAAAGATGTTCTCCCTAGAAAAACTCCACCATGATAACAACAAAACATAAAGCCCAGTGGAAGGTGTACCACCACCAAGGGATTATTACATCAAAATTCATCATCCAACTTTAGGGAAAGGTTAGATCACAATTAAATCATATGTAGTACCCCCAACCCCCTTCTAACTCAAACTTAGGAAATAACATATCAATGAGGGTACTAACATCATGAAACACATCCCCCTCTAGGTGATGTCTAGTAAATATCACATCATAAAGTTAAATCACCTAGGAAAATCCCACAAAGGCAACATGAATCATCCCACCATAGAAACATCATAAGAGAAGGGGACATAAAAAATGAGAACTCCATCGAATCATCAAGTGTGTCCCC
>ML787350.1:884050-910541 GCA_009831015.1 Picea engelmannii | reverse complement strand
ATATATATATATATATATCAGTGATACATCATGAACTCCGAAAAAGATACACCATACAAATCAATCAAACTCTAAACATCATACTCATAGAACATAGACATATTGATACATGATACAAATTATACAATGATATGATACATGTAACATTAGAACTTAGAACCAATGTGAATGAACCATAAATACTAAATAACAGTTTGCAGATTTCTCATTAACTTTAGTCTTTAAGTCATCAAAATAAAAATGTATTACATAGATGCTGAGGTAATTCCACTCCAAAATACAAAATAGAGTAGAATCTAGATACAAAATAAGTAGGAATCTCATATCTCATAGATATTAGAGTCACTGTCAGTGTCAATAGTCCTCCTCCATGTCATAATCAACATCACTACCACTTTCCTGTCCTCCATCCTCCTCTTCCTCTATGCCCAATCCAAGTTCTGCTGGTGAAATCTGATTTCCAATCGATGCAAACGGTGTCAACTTCCTCCACAAACCTATCATGGGCTCTTCAAAAGTCAAATGAACAACTAAAGTCACAAAACAAAACCCTTTTTATCTCCCACACGATGCTTTACACAGGACACGTGTCTCAAAATCCTGACAAGGCTTGATCAAGTGTCCAACACGTACCGTAGCGTGTCTTCATGTGGACACCGTAGATACAGACACTTGGCCCCTTTTGGACGTGTCAGGTGACTTAGCTTTTAACCATTAATAAAATGATATGTACATGGCATTTTATACAACATCGTGAGCATAGAATCTAATGTCTATGAATTGCCTCAAGGGCTGATGTGAAAAACTGATAATGTCCATTCCCTAAGGGCCTATAAGAAAAAACACAATTGTCCAAGCACTAAGGGCCACCAACATCAACATCATAAACAATAACATAAAGGCTGGCTGACCAACATAAAGCTGGGAATCAAGGGGCGGTAGGTATAATCCCTGTGTCTAGTCGAGGATCTTCTTCATCAATTTTGGGCCCCAATCATTCTTGGTATGCTTGCTAGCAGGGGGATATGGTCCTGTCCATAATTATCTTTCTGCTCAGGGAACTTCTCCATAGAAATGGCGAACTCTAGTTGAGGGAACTCATCATTATTGGGCTAGGGAGGAGGTGGCTAGCTATGGTGCTCCCTACTATGGGGCTCTTTGCAATCACAAACAAGACAACCAACCATATGGCACATGCAACTCCCATACCCGCAGGAATGGGTTGAACTACGCTGTAGTTGAGCATCTAGAGGATTATGGTGCAAGGAGCCAGCCCCCAATTTTCCAAAAGTCTGCAAAGAGCCCAAGCTCATGTTCCACATTGCCAGCGTGCACCTAGATCTGCAAGTGTAGGTTGCCACATATTAGAGCACCATCATACCTGGTAAACTTTCCTCAATGCTGAACGTTTTTAAGTACACAATCTTTTTCTCTAGATGAAAAAGAAAATTTCTATTGTAACTAATTTCTATGTTGTGTGTAACTCGATGGCCCATGGGATTTTATTGCCAAGAAGGGTAGACTTCTAGGTAATGGTGGAAGGGAGAGATTAGCTAGAGAACCCTGAAGCTGTAGTAAACCTTAGTAGATAAAAAAATAAAAGATAAACCGTTAACTTCAGAATAACCAAAGACATCCACACAAGGATAAATACAAGAATATAGAAATAACCCTTAAGATAGGAATGATCACTCCACAAGCCATGCTTGCTACAATACAATCTTCAACATCCAATATATCTCAATACAATGATACTCATGTGTATATATACTTTCTCATGAGTATTCATGGGGTTTATGTCAACTACCCCTTATTATTATATTTATTTGTAAAGTTTTCTAGGCCATGTTAAACAGATTCTACATTGTAAAATAATTCTGCACTGTAAAATAATTCCTACAAGAAACTAAACAACTGAACCTAAAAGACCTCTCAAAGTAGCTCTCAGTAATAAATGTTAGAATCTCTAAACACAGTGTGTAGAAAACAAATAATAAAACTCAATAACTGTAGTATATCTAGGGAGGTAATATTGGGTACCTCCCTAGGTACCCAATATTACCTCCCTAGGTATACTACATTTCATTGGGTACCTCCCTAGGTACCCCATATCACCTCCCTAGGTATACTACAATAACTAACTATCAAAACTCGTCACTATTTTTCATTAATTCTGAACATGAAAATTTGCTACAGGGAAACACTAAACTGCTAGCTGTTGAACGGAAAAAACTCTATCCTCCACCACCTTTACAGATTTGAAGTTGAAAAAGAATATAGATACATGCACCACGGTGTGGTGCCTTAACTGGAATTATTAAACCCTAACCGTAAATTTCCTTCATTGAATGGATAATATGAGCCTAAGTGAAGTGCGCCTCTATTGGAGATGAACCGAGGCATGCAAGCATACATCCTCCTATATATCTACGTCCTAACTTAGAGTGGAATCCACATGCATGAGCGCCTTGCTTAACTAGAAAATTGCGTCCTCTAATTGTTCATGCAAATACTAACTAAAGAAAAACCAAAAATAGAATTGAATTGCTGAATATAAAAGGCATCTGAACTAGAACTAGACTGAGGATGGCGTATTCATGCTTTTGGCATGCATGCATCCTCTTTCTCTCTCTCTCTCCATAAATGCTCCTATGACCTCATTGTTGTTGTATGGAATTTCTGAAGGAGGGTTGTACGGAGCTGTTGTACTTCTGTACAGAACTCTGGTGGAGGAGGGTTGCCTTGTTGCTGTACAGACCCGCACACATGTCAGACATGCCTTCTCTATATGCACCCAGATATCTTCTACTCACTGTTGCCATTAATAGTACTTTGCTATACACTTTTTGAGTTAATAAAAATCCAATAGTATTACCTCTAACTACCTAGTGGGCCTATTTATTACCCACCAAATACTAAGTGGGCCTTATTCCATGATTATGGCCACATTACATTAATTATTGCTTTTGGGTACCTCTATAGTGAATCTTAATAGAGAAAGATATGAAACCCTTGGCTTTAGAAGTAATAAAATGCAATTGCACAAGAATGAAACCGTGGATATGGAAAAAACCCTTAAGGTAGAGTAACACCATTAAATATTCCTTACGGAAGGAATCACTCCATAAGCCATGCCTGCTACAATAAAATTCTCAACATCCAACATATCTCAACACAATGATAGCAATGTGTATATATACTTTCTCATGAGTATACCTTGGGGTCTATGCCAACTACCCCTCATTATTATATTATTTCCTCTCTAGTGAGCCTATTTATTACCCACCAACTATCAAGTGGGCTTATTCCATGATTATGGTCACATTACATTAGGTATCCCCTTAGGTACCTCCCTAGGTACCTCATATTATCCTCCCTAGGTACATTACAACCTCCGTAGGTAACCCATATTGTCTTCCCTAGGTACATTGCATTCCATTCCCCTTCTCATGTTTCATTTTTGAAACATGACTGGAAACCATATAATAGGATTTGTTAAGCAATGTAGTCCATTGGTACCAAGTACGGGCATCCATCCATCCTAGTGCAATGTGGACATGGGTTCCAACTTTTTCCTTGCCTCCTAGATCTTGGTAATGGTTCGTCCTCTTGCGTCTTGTTGTCTTTGTGCTATTCTGATATCCCCATGCTTTGGTTTTGTTCTACCATGTACCTCTATTCCGAGTCCTTTCTGGTTCCATGTTGGTCCATAGTAAGTTTGCTAATGCTCATGGCCTTCCTTAATGACTGTTGTCTCTCATGGAGGTGTGGGTGGCAATATGCAACATGCTTAGCTATTGGTTCTTCTATCTTTGACCATTCAACGTTGTGTTCCTTCGAGTCATGCAGCTCTATAGATTCTTCTTCCTTGGTATGCCCTTCCTGGGGCTCTCATTCAGGTGATACTGTGGACTCCTCTTCTCAATTAGCTTCGGATTTGTTATCTGATGTGTTTGTAGGTATTGCAATCAGTGTCCCTACAAGGACTTCTTCATGTGTCACTTTTTTTCTCTTTTTGTTGACTAAGAGAAATATCCAACAATATTGTTTTCTTTTTCTTGTACCAAATCTTCGTAAATTTTTTTGCACATTAATAGTAACCATACCAACTGAGTCTATCCAAGGATATCCATGAATAATATCCACATCCTCCATATCTATAGCATGAAAATCGAAATGCAAAACATAATTTATCCATAGTAACCTTCAAATCTTTAAAAGTTTGAACATTCTCACCCTCAACTTGTGTGTTCAGGATATGCTTTGCAGGGACATGCAATCCTTTAGCCAAGTCAACATTAATGAGATTATGTTTGCTACTAGGGCTTATAGAAACAATGACCTCCTCCTAGTGAAGACATCTATGTACCTGTAATAGGAAGTTTTCACATGAAAATAAACCCTTATTGTTCTGTGTATCCTTCTCCACGGTATGAGACCACCGGTCTAAAAGTAATTTTTCATACTTGTCATCAGAAAGGCTCAACATCTTCCCCAAGTTACGCCATTGCCCCCATCTGGTAGCATTCTCCTCTAAATTGAATCTTATTTTGAATCTCCAACAAGTAGGAAAATTTGACTTCGACCAATTTATGTATTATTCAATACTAAGATCATTAAATTTGCTTGTAAAAAAAACATATTGCTTGGAAAAAACTTTCAATAGAGCTAGGGTTTTGAAGAAATAATTCACTTTTCAATGGATCTCCTTTGTGTGGTTAGGGTTTTGAGTCAGCGATTTGAAATGGTTGTAACTTATTCAATATGGCCTAGAAGTATGTCATATAATATGTCAAATTTAGGTTGTTGAAGCATGCTTTCACCTGGATTTGGTCTGGCTTCAATCCGAGTGCTCCATCAAAAGATATATGCTCTGCAATATCCGTGGTCGTTATCGAAAAAATCCTAGAAACGCTAATTTTGAATCTGCAATATCTTCACTTTCCTAATTTTGATTTGAACATTTTTTTTTAAAATTGGGTATTTTTGTCAGAGGAACTCAAATTTGTAATTGGTTTCTTCAGATTCTACACAAAAAGCTACTGGAATGGATTAGAGTGTCATGGTCGTTCCTTTTCCCTTGAAAAATCTATGCAAAATAAAAATAAAAATTCTTCCACTTTCTTGCCCAAGAAAGAGCTCTAATACCGCTTGTAGTAAACCTTTTTAAATAAAAGCTAAAAGATGAACCTTTAACTTTAGAATAATCGGATACATCCATACAAGGATAAACACAAGAATATAGAGAGAACCCTTAAGGTAGGGTAACACCATCAAATATTCCTTATGGAARKAATCACTCCACAAGCCATGCTTGCTACAATACAATCATCAACATCCCACATATCTCAATACAATGATACTAATGTGTACATATACTTTCTCATGAGCATTCCTGGGAGTCTATGCCAACTACCCCTTGTTATTATATTTATTATCTCTAACTACGTAGTGGGCCTATTTATTACCCACCAATTGCCAAGTGGGTCTTATTCCATGATTATGGCCACATAACATTAGCCACCCCCTAGTGTTTCAAAAGCCTACAATGATGCCCTAGCTCAAGCTCCACCTTGCTAGCTTGCACCTAGATCTGCAAGTGTAGGTTACCACATATTAGAGCACCATCATACGAGGTAAACTTGCCTCAACGTTGAACATTTTTAATTTTTTTTTCCATATGAAAAAGAAGATTTCTATTGTAACTAATTTCTATGTTGTGTGTAACTCGATGGCTCAAGGGTAGACCTCTAGGTGATGGTGGAAGGTACTTACTACTGATTAGCTACAAAGGCTTGAAGCCCACTTTGAGGTTGATTTAGCGAAAGGGAAAAACTAAAACAAATGTAGAAGGGTATACTTGTAGGTGATGGTGGAAGGTAGTGATTAGCTATAGAGGCTTGAAGCCCACTCCTAGGTTGATTTAGCAAAAGGTTAAGACCAAAAAAATGTTTAACAATGTCTTCCTTGTGACAAAAGCAACAACAACACTTGGGTTGGGTCACTCCTAGATATTGAAGTTTTTGGCCAAGAGAAAGGTCACCCATTATCAAAGAAATAGACAAAAAATGCCTCTTCAATTCAATATATGGCTTCTAGATAGTCTAAAGACAAAACATCCAAGTCCTCCACTTAGAGGGTGTCTTCTAGACTTTGTTAGGCCAAACATTCAAAACATGCTTTGTACTCAACCAATAATAACCATCAACTGTATGTTTTTTTTTAAACATTTGGAGCTATTCCACCTCCAATCTTGCCACCAGGTGGTTGGGGCTTGTAGGCCAATCTTGAGAAACCAATCATCTGGAATAAGTTCTTTCACATGCTCTATAATCAACTTGTCCATGTTAGCTAAATTGAATTTATCCTTCAAGGTAGGAAAAAGCTTCCAATTTGTGCTATGAACAAAAAAGAGGTCCCTAGCCTTGATGATACCCCTCGTAGATAAGCACTTGGATAAAAACTTAGGGGGATTTTACCAAATATTTACCATTATACTACACAAGAGGTGGACACTATATGCATTGTTCATTAAAAGACAACTCGATGCTCAATGAATCACTTTTCTAGGTTAGAGAGGTTTAATGACCTCCTACGCTTTCCATATATTCCGCGCCACAAATGACCCTTTGATTTTGCCCGAAACAGTGTTAGAAGAAGGATTTGTAGGTCCACATTGCTCCATCTCCTTTTACCTAGTGGAGTACCATGGGAATTATAGTTTTGCAGTTGTACCTTCCAACTTTCATTTCCCTCTTCCGCTCTAAAACATTGCTTTGCACACAAGGCTTGAACTCATTGGAAGGATTCAATCATACCCATCCCCTCTAGTCTTTGAGGATGTAACATAGGCTTTAATTGACATGGTTGGAGCTTGTTTTTTCTTAAGGTTGGCCCAAAGAAAGTCTCTAAGGAGTTTCTCGAGCCTATGAAACGTCATAGCAAAGGGAACTGAACATGAAGAATAATAGACATGTGTGGAAACAAGGACCTTAGAACAAATCTATAATTGAGATGCCAACATCATTGGATTAGTAATCAACTTGTCCACTTTCTTGGCTATCCTTTGCAGAATCACTTCCCACAATGCTTTCAATAATGCTTAAAACAAAAAGGGGATGCTTGGAAATTTAAAAACTTGGCTAGGTTTCAACCATGACCAAACCATGTTGACTAGGCAATCGGGAGGTACAATGTGGTGCACCGAGTCTTAGCCATCTATAGTTTGGAAGTCAAAGCAATATTTGAAATCTGGAGGCAATCCATTGTCTCCTTCTCTTCCAAAATGGACACGAACGAGTCATGTGTGAAATGCTTGTTAACCAATTGACCAACGATTGAGTGAGGTAAGGGTATGCCTTTAATAAGTCCTTGCAATACTTCGCGGTAAAGAAGATAACCCAAAACCTTTGTCGGTAGGCACACTTGCACTCTTCGGGGGCTCGCTCGGGTTACCTTGAGGGCAACCCCGCGCTCAACAACAATCCCCCCTCATCGTCTTTATGTTCGGATGTTCAGATGTTTGTGATAACATACAATGTTGATGCTAATGTGAAGCCTTGCCCAATTGACTTGAACGTGCCAATCTCCCTTGAATTAGCTTGGTTAATAGAGAGGCATGATACTACGTCTACAAACAAGTGTCCATGACATAGAGGAAGAAATGGCCAAAACCTAAGGCTTTGAGCATCACCAGGATGACAAACCATTCAATTTGATCATAAACTTTCTCGAAGTCAATTGTGATGAACACGACTTTCAAGCTTAGGTACCTAGACCATTCCATGGCCTCCTAAACAATAATGTCATTGTCCAAGATAAAACAACCTTTGATAAACCCTCTCCTTTTAGGTCAAATGATCATCAGTAAGAATACTTTGTCCACAGAGCAAGTTCTTTGGTTAGAATCTTGTGAGAGACATTCAACAGAGTAATCAACTGCTAATTGGTAATAAGCTTTGGGCTGGATAAAATTAATCAAACCTTTGTTGATAAGTTCTCCCAAAGATTTATTGTAGACATCTTCCTTGTACACATTTAGGAGATCGAACCCAACAAATTCCCACATGTCTTTGTAATACTCAAAAGGGTATCCATCAAGCCCAGGAGACTTGTCATCGACCATCACCATCAAGGCGTCAAAGTCAACTTGTGATCACACAATAAACAACCAATTGGGTACAATGTCAATAGATGATTGCATCTCCACTCTACATTCCTCCGTCAACCCTTGTGACTAGAAAACAATGCGATAGTGGTTAATGAATCCCTGCTCAATATCCTCATGCTTAGTAACTTGGCCATTGGGCTTCACAAGGGCCGCAAGTCAGTCAATAGCTTCCTTAGAAGCCATGGATTTGAAAAGGGCCTTTGTAGGCCAATCCTTAGTTCTAAGCCACTCGAGTCAAGCTTAGATTTGAGCTTCACAAGCTCTAGGAATCTCATCCACATTCAAAAAATTCTTGAGCTTAGCCATTTTTGTTGAAAGGGCTTCATCATAAGGAGCGACTAAAGGGAGAGAGATATCTCTTCAAATTCTTCTTCATTCCACCACTTAATCCACCCATCATTGCCCCTTAGCTTGAGCAATGGGTTCCAAATACTTTTAACGGCCTCAACCCATGATAGGTGCTAGAGGTGCGAGACATTGAACATATATTTTTTTTTCAACATTCTCATCTTAGCAACTCCCAAAGGAATGGAGAAAACAATGGGTTGATGATCAGAGAGGGTAAGTTCCCCCAACATTTGCACAGGCCTTTCCCCACCATAGTGAAAGAAAAAAGAATTATGTTTTGAGTAACTTTTGACAACATGGCGTTGTCCGACCTTTTCATCACTCTTTTTGAACTTGCTCTGAGATTAGACCAAGTGAATTGGAGCTCAAACAATTTGTTCCTTCGAAACTTGTTAGAGTCATATAGGCCAAGTCTATCTTTAACACCATTCCAGAACCGACATTGTTCATTCTCGATATTCAATATTGTTAAAGTATCAGGCCCATAAAGAGGCAATGTATTTCTAGGAGGCATTCAACTAGCCAATATCAAAAAGTCGCTTGACCATCAACGTCATTAGAATCATTAAAGTTAGGTAAGCCAAGTATTTTATGTGTGGGGTCAAGCAACCTCGTGCACAATTACATACGCTACAAGATTTGGTGAGACAAGAGTAGCCACCATGTCTCTACCTTGCTCATGCTTAAAGTGAAAAATAACAACATCAAGCGAAATGTAATTAAGAGTTGTGCTTAACAAAAAAACACAACTTTAACATCTTGAAGACAGAAGATGTCTAAATTTGCCAGTGAATGAACTCTCCAAACCATGGTCTTCCTAATAGTGTTTGTAAGACCACAAACATTCCAAGATACATATTACACACTTAACCCAAAACCTTCAACATGAACATCCATCTCCTTACTTTCAACATCCAATAAAGTTTGGTAAGGGTTTGGAGAAATAATATTCTTTTAAGAGAGAACAATCGTGACCCATGCATCCATGGTACTTTTCTTTGGATTTCTTTGCACATCCTCAACCCCATCATTGGCATGAGGGTTCAAAATTGGAGTTGGAGACTAGGTTGTTTGTGCCCCCAACTCCTTGTGGGAGGAGGTGACCTAAGAGGAGAAAATGGCTTGTTATCACAAAATCTAGCACCTTTGTGCAAATTCTTTCACAAGGGGGGAAAGAAGTGTTGCCACTGTCACCTTAGCAAATCACTTCCCTCATTTTAGTGAAGGATGGATCCAACACAAGGGAGGATTCCCTAGCAACCTCAAAGAATCCTATAGCAAGATGGAATCAATTCTACGGTCTCCTTTATTGGTTACTCAAACACACCATCACCAGGTCAAGGTAATCAAGGTAAGTACTATTGAAGATATTACACACCCACCTAGTATTTATTTTCCTAAGTTTATTAGTCTATGTTGAGAGCACCCCTGGTTTGAGATATTCTCCCCTAGATGAGGGTGAAACCTCCTCTTCAGTCATTACTCATTTGTACTTTAGTTAGAATAGTGGAGTCAAGTCTTGCAGGGCAAGCTCGGTATTATCATCGTGTTGCATGCTCACCTTGGGATCATCACCAGGAGGGCGCACTCACCTTGGGATCATCACCAGAAGGGCACAGTTGACATGCATGAGGCTAGGAGGGTGCACCACATGTGCATGCATGAGATTCTCTCCACTCCACTTGTGTGAGCCAATTAACTGATGACTGCATGGCCGGTTAACTAGGACTGGGTGGCAGTTCACTTGGGTTTATGTCAGTGTATGTCCACATCTCTCTAGAAGATTACCATGGCTCATTAGCTTATATCTATTGTAAATTATTTACTCTTTGAGTGTGGATTAGTTTGGAATACAATCTTTCGTTCTTTCTCTCCAATTCTTCTCTTCTCTCAACTTTGCAAGTTTTGTGTTCATTGTTTCTAGTTAGATTCTCTTTGCGGGTTTCACTACAATTTCACATGGTATCAGACCCCACAGGTGCTAGGAAGAATGCGCACAAACAATCATTTGCAGGTACAAATGATTGAAGCAATTATAAAGGATGGAATTTTCATCGTCCGCCATTCTTGCCCCACTACTTCGATTGGAAGCCAAAGATTCTACTTCTTCTCAGAAGAAAAGGATTATATTGAATAACTATGGGAATTGAAGCAGAGCCCAATTCCACTAATGAGAAATCTCATTTTCTCAATAGACAAAATATGGCGTTTGGACTTATTTGCCTGTCAATTTCTCCTGAATTACTACTTCATGTTGAATCATTCTCAACTCCAGACAAAGTATGGACCAAATTGGAGGTCCTATTCGAAAACAAGGATGATCATGAAGAATGCATGCTGGAGAATGCCAAGACAAAGCCCATAGAAAAGCTACTGGAGGAACAAGCTTCCCAACTTCCTCTTGAAGCAAATTTCAGAGTTGCAGAAAGTCCCCTGCATGCATCTCAAGAACAACATGCATAAACTTCTTTGCTTCCTCTTGAAGTAGATCACAGAGATGATACATCCTATCATTTGGATCAGATTTCAAATCTGATTTTTGAATTTGATTCGGAAGTACATGAGCATGCATGTGCCAATCTAGAACCAAGACCCAAATGGGCACAGTCCATTCTACCGAATGGGCACAGTCCATTCTACCGACAGTCGGTGATATTGCGGATGATCCTACCGATCCTAGAAGGACGAGATCCCAATTTGAGGAGGCTCCAGATGCTCTCACGACCACAAAACCAGTAATGCCCTTGCATTGCTACATGGTTTTGGCATTCAACCCTCCGACCTATGTAGAGGCTGAAGGGAATCCGTATTGGAAAACTGCCATGAATGAAGGGGATTTTGATCTTCTTCCTTCCAATTGGAGTAAGTGGATAGATACAAACATCTCACTGGTGCATTTACTTCATCAGATCCATACATACATCTCTACATCTTCAACAAAAACTTCACCGAGCAGAAACTGGCACATTTGCGAGGTCTCCTTGGAATGAAGAACTCAACTACAAAGAAGCAATCCTAGTCAACATTGTGTTTCGAGGGGGGGGGTTTGTTCCCATGTGGTTTTCCCTCTTTCCTCTTTTTCAGTTGTCCTATGTTTCTTAGATTCATTGTAAAATGGGTACCTAACATGGCTTCTTGCTGGGGCCCATTCATTGTGTACTCCCTAGTAGTGTTCCGGGGAGGTATTGGAGATATTACACACCCACCTAGTATTTCTTTTCCTAAGTTTAGTAGTCTATGTTGAGAGCGCCCTTGGTCTAAGATATTCTCCCCTAGATGAGAATATTCTCCCCTAGATGAGGGTGCCACCTCCTCTTCAGTCATTACTTAGTTGTACTTCAGTTAGAATAGTGGAGTCAAGTCTTGCATGGAAACCTTGGTATTATCACCAAGTGTTACATGCTCACCTTGGGATCATCACCAGGAGGGCGCACTTGACATGCATGAGGCTAGGAGGGCGCACCACATGTGCATGCATGTGATTCTCACCACTCCACTTGTGTGAGCCAATTAACTGATGACTGCATGGCTGGTTAACTAGGACTAGTTGGCAGTTCACTCAGGTTTTTGTCAGTGTATGTCCACATCTCTCTAGAAGACTACTATGGCACATTAGTTTGAGCATGTAGCTTATATCTATTGTAAATTATTCACTCTTGGAGTGTGGATTAGTGTGGAATATAATTCTTTCATTCTTTCTCTCCAATTCTTCTCTTCTTCTCACAACTTTGCAAGTTTTGTGTTCATTGTTTCTAGCTAGATTCTCTGCGCAGGTTTCACAAGTACAACGTGGTTTGATGAAGCAATTTCCAGATTTATATTAAGCAAGTCAAATAAGTCAAAGAGATACCCCAAGCACTAATAACCAAGAGAAAATCTATGTCTGCCATAAAAATTGTATAAATGATGATTACTTTAGCAATATGTCAAGTTACAACAGCAAAATAAATCATCCCTTGAAACAAGTTAATCATGCAACAAGTTAGGGCTGAAAATGCAAGTTAAAATTAGGGTTTAGTAACAATCACTTGCTGAAATGTAAATGGAATGGAATAGGTCTAAAAGATACAAGACATCAAGCACCAAGGGGTGAAGATTACAACAACAATGCAATAAATGATGTCAAGATGTATCTCAAGGTGAAAGATACTAGTAAAACCCTAGACGTCAAGCACATTTATGGCTGGAAATTGAGGGAAAGTGCAACAAATCCTAATCTAACCCTAAGACAACAAAGGAAAGGGAGAAATTAGGGTTTAGAACTTGGTAGAAGAGAGAAAGACTAGTGTCGTTTACTCTTGAGCATATGGGGTCAAAGCATGAACTTTCTTGGGAGACAAAGGTGAGCTTTGGTTAAACCCTAAAGTAGTCCACTACAACCCTTAAGGATTAACCAATAGAAAGAAAGCTAGGGTAGTCCACTACAAACCCTAGGAATCGTTCTATGCCTTTTGACAAGCTCAAAGATGGATCCTAGATAAAATCCTAGGGTAGTCCACTACAATCCCTAGAACTCTATCCTATAGGAAAACACCTAGGGTAGTCCACTACAAACCCTAGAAATTTACCCTATTGATAACAAGGGAAGGTAGTCAACTACAAACCTTCCTAGGGTTTCAAGATAAAATTTATTCAAGAGAGCTACAAGGTAACATGCACTATCACCACTTTGATAAACACATTAACACTTAATACATTCAAGAAATAAACCAAAAAAGATTTAGAAAGAGCACTTACTAGGTAAATCAACGAGCATTCATGAAACCCTAACCATGAAAATCATCCATCAAAACTTGAAAAGCATCCAAAGAATGATCTTCCAAAGAAGGCGCATAAGTCATCCATAGTGAAAGAGAAGTAACGAAGAGAAGAGTAGTAGTGATTCTCCACAAGTTGTGTTATGATTTACAATGAGGTAGCACTCCCTTTATATATATGAGGAAACCAAGTGCTTCTCCTCTCTAAGAATCCCCTAAAACATAAAAATACATTATACAAGATGGATAGGTCTTAGGCCGACCTCCCAAAATGTCTCTAAGATAAATATGCAATGCTAAAACATGACAACGTCCTCCTAAAAGGCCACATGTGTGAGTGTAGGAAGCTCCAAAAGGGTGACGTCATCCTCTAATGGGGTACAAAGGCTCCAAAAGTCATGTCTCTCCCCAAAAGGTGCAAAGTATCGTCAAAAGTCATGCCTCCTCATCAAGAAGGTCACATCTCCTCATCAAAAGGTGCCAACCCATCATCACAAGTGCTAGGTCTCTCCCCAAATATGCAACGTCCTCAAGCTAGGGTATGACATCATCAAGGGAAAAGGATCTAGGAACTCTCCCAAGAGGTGTACTATCATCAACATATGCCATGTCATTAAACCAAGCCTCAATGTCCTCAAAGGGTGCAACGTCCATGGTGGGGGATTCCTTTCCCTCACAGTGACACGTTAGGCTCATGGTGCAACACCCTAGCTCCCAGGTGCAACGTCCAAGGTCCAAGAGGTGCCGGAGAGTGTCAAGAAGCATGCCAATTAATCACATGACCCAATGCTCCATCATCAAGGGTGCAACAACCTGCATATAGTGTGCAATGTCATCATGAAGTGTGGGAGAAGCATCATGAACATCCTCCAAAGGACCATCTCAAAGGGTGCATCATCATTAAGCAAGGGCTCAAAGAATCAAGTGAGACCAACCATCATGGATACAAGAGTCATTAGAATCATAAAGAGTGAGTCACAAGTTAATGCAAAAGCCATGTAAATAATTCACATTAGGTATCTTCTTCAAACTTCACACTAGCTTATGAATTTATGCAATTTGCCAAGTTTAGGTATGGGAGGACCATCATAAAACCCTATTGGGTGTGCCAATACCCAAGTAGAGGAGTATTTCCTGAGAAACCCATCAAAGTGTAAGTGTGAATGAGTGTTGTGACATGGGGTTTATTTCATGGTCATGGTGTCATTGACATGCAAGGCCATGTGTGATGTCCATCTCCATGAGTGTCATTGTAGAGGGAGCGCTTGGTGCATTGAGTTACCCTTTCCTCAGCATTGTTTCTTTCCACCTCTATCTTGCCTTTTGATATTTATTAATTGCTTTGAAAACCCCTTTTCAGGTTTATGCATTTATTACATCTGAATTCAATTAATTCCTTCTTTAGATATGCATTTAGTGCATTGGGACTAGGGGCGATGGCCTCATAGTGAGGGGGTAGAGCTCAAGCTAACTTGGCTTTTGATTTATCATTCATATCCCTTTATTTCTTTTTCATTTTGAATTTATAACATGCTCTTTCCATTATTTTTACCAGCTGCATCAACCTCGGGCATTCAAGCCCCTTCTTTTCATAGGAGAATGAAGTACATACCTTTTTGGGATACATGTAACAGCCATTCCCAAAAGGTAGGACAGCGGGAGGAATATGGATGGAAAGTGTTAAGTATAGAAAAGGTATGCATATGTTACCCCTATTAAAGCCTCCCAATAGTACCCCTTTTCCCCAAGAGTGACAACACTTGACTAGAATACATATGATGGCCACCAAGGTGAAATAAGGCAAAAAGCATAACTTCCAAGCATCATGATTCATTATCTGAATTCAACCCATGAACCTTACCTAAATGCCCAATGCATTAAATGTAACACTTTGTATGAAAGAATGGCTAATGTACCTCATGTGTTCTAGACCACCATCATCAAGTGAGCACGCTGATCAAGTGTATGAGCTGAGCAATGATGAGGGAGAGGCATCTGAGGGGCTGCTGTCTGTGGAGAATGCTGGTCATCATCTCTTGGACCACTGTCTACAATGTGGATCATGAAAAAATGATCTCCTCTAGTTACCCCTAGGTGACAGGGGGTAGTAGGGCTCTTTCCTCATGGCTGAGATGATAGGTTTAGACAGATCTAGCCCAGATTTGGCAGAGATCTTAGTTGGAGGAGCCTTTGGTGCTGAAGGAGCCTCGTTACCCTTTTTACCACTTGAATCCAACCATTTCCATCGGCAAAGGTTGAAGCCTTTTGAGCTTGGGTCTTAGGAGAAATAGTTGGAGAGGCACAAGGGGAGTCGACCTTAACCATCAAGGGGCAGTCCTTAATCCTATGGTTTGAATTTTGGCACCTAAAACAAGTGTTAGGTAAATTAATGTATCTAACTGGTTGCCTTATGACCTATGGTCCTACACAGTCGTATACAAACTCCTTGTGATCCTTTGAAAGATCAACCTTGAGGCAAAACCCGCCTCTGTGGGTGAGGATTGAACAAGCCTTGGGGATCATGACAGATGAACTTCTTGATAGGAGCAAATATATGTTTTATGAAGTCCGTGAACTGCAAAGGGGGCCCTGGGAATTCCACCCATACTGGACAACACAGCTATACAGCTTTGTCCGTAGATGAACTTTCATACCAATTTGATGACACGACAGGGGTATTGTGACATATCCAAGGGCTGCAAACTACTACATCAACAACATGGCTATCTTCCTTAAATCTGAACTGAAAAAATCCCTTAGCGAGGGTTGGGTCACTGTGCATATCCAGTAATAGGGTTCCCGGGATTCTTTGACCCTCGCCTTTAATATAGACTTTGGTAGAATCCTGTCCAAAGAATACGCTAAGAGGGTGTGCTGTCTAAGGCCTCAATAACATTATCAATAGGAATTTCAATCTTAAGAGTTGAATTACCTTGTGGTAAATTTTGGGCACAAACTTGCATGGGGCCTTAAACCTTTGGCAGTGCCATTGTTGCCGTTGTTTCCTCCTTTTAAGCTGGTTCCCTGCAAAGCTACTTCATAACCAAGTTCAGTTGATTGAGTGGCCATATGGCCCCCTAAAGCCTTATGATGACTAGGCTAGGTCACAAAGGCTAGCACATGACAGTAGAGCTGTCAAGGCAGGCCGTTAATGTGAAAAGATGACGAGTAATTGTGGCTAGTACATCTCACATCTGCAGTAACTCACATTCAGGCTGTGCTGTGCAAAACCCTAGCAGAGAGATTCTGTTAGGCCTAGGACCATCCTCCATCATTTGGACTGCCTAGTCCTCAGCTTTGGCAATAAGCATGTAGATCGTCGTCAATTAGTTCACCCATGCTAACCAAAGAGGAAAGCCAGATGAGAAGAAATTTGAAGCTGAGGTAGGATGATGCCAAGTAGACTAGAAGTTTGTAAAATGGCCAGTGACCACTTAGCGTCATCTTGACTATCCTTTGGTGAGTAAATCATAAATCGTTTCTCAGTTTTATGTCAAT
This sequence comes from Picea engelmannii, assembly GCA_009831015.1. NCBI lineage: Eukaryota > Viridiplantae > Streptophyta > Pinopsida > Pinales > Pinaceae > Picea > Picea engelmannii. The sequence continues at coordinate 893,768 of ML787350.1, read as the reverse complement.
GATAAAAAACCAGGTTGATGATTCCTATGACTGTTTTTGGAAAGCTTTCTATCACCTCTTCTCTTCTTATTTACATTGTTCATATATTCTATATTTATTCACGGACTGGGCACTGAGAAGTTCTTGGAGAGTCACATAAATTAGAGCTCCTGAAAAGCATTAGAGGTTAAAGGGTGTTTGTTTCTTCTGTATGAAATTGGTCAGGCTCCATAATAATTGGACTGGTGACTCCAGATGGAACGAACTATGTGGTTAACCATTAGATCAACTCCATTTTATGTCTTAAAAATAAAAATATACTATAGTCTGTGATGAAAGTCATCAGAATTATTGTCTAATTCCATACCTTTGAACACTTGCCATCTTTCAAGGTGTTCTGTTTGTTGTGGTTAGCAGGATCCTTGGCTTTTCCTAGTGCCTATTTGTATAGATACTTCTTTAAAAAATCCAAAAAGTGCAACCTCTATATGCTATAGAAGACCACAAAACCAAAGCATCCATACGTACCTGGTTATCCTGCATTGATGATTGGATATTATATTCTGGAATATTTCTTTTGTTGTTCTTTTCTTCTCTCCTTTTTAATTAAGGTTCCATTAATATAAGATGGATGCATTAATTTTCAATAGAATGTATAAGAGTCCCTAACCTATATTCTGTGCTTGTGTGCTACATTTCAGGATGGTGGTCACTTATCAGAAAGTAGGCACTCTAAGAGAATTTGACAACAATTCTTGGTAACTGGAATTCAGAACTTTTACATTTGGGGTTTCAGGGATACTGATGATACATGTGACAAAATATTCCATCATCTGTTTCTATCGAGGATTCAACTGATTTAACTGAAAATCGCAAAGTGTATGCAGCGCATCCCAAGTCATTGCCACTGGTTGATAATTATTGGATGCAGAGCTGAATATTTGAATGCTATTTGGTCTTGGGGGATTAAAATGGAGGTATCCAGACTCCAAGTCTTCAAATGGTCATACAAAGGAAATACTGATGAATGAACATAATATATGTATAGTATACTTATCTTTTAAACACTAAATTCACAATGGTTTGACAGTGAATGTCTAAAATTTCACTGATGTTATGTCTTGGAGGTTCAAGGGAGTGATAGAAATGGATCTTGTAGATATATTAGAGTCTTGCATAATGAACTACATATAGATAAATTCTGAACTGATTTGTGAAATCAGGAAAGCTCTGTGACACTTGCAGAAGTACTAACCTCACATTTTATTCGGTAAAGTTGAAATGAGCTTTACTTCTAAAGTTTGTGTTTTCACTATTTTATGTTTGTGTGTGTTTTATTCCATATGCTTTCTGCTCATGTGTCGAAGGGGGGAATTTAAAAGTGATTACTGGATAATGCTGCTTATAATTGTGAGTTTTATATTTCATGGTGCTTGCCAATACTAGAAAATATATTTTTCTTATTTTATAATCTGCTTGATTGGAGGAGGTGTGACTTAAACGCAATTGGACACAACAGGCCCAATTTTCTCTTTTGGTTTGGTAAATGTATCTTATTACGTCATTGAATGACAAAGAGTGTCCATCATAGGATGTAAACTCTCTTGAACAGGTCCAACATTGTGGTCTGTAAATGGAATTGCTTTGTTGTATGGCGAGATTAAAGCATCTTCAATCTGTGGAGTTCACAACTTCAAAACATCAGGTTGAGAAGCTTTTGTTCAGCATGAAGCTACAAAAAGGAGGCGTTTGATAACTGGCACTCATGTCACCACATTTCCAGCGATCTCCCCTGGAATCCGTCAACCTCAACATTGCTGAAATTGCATATTCCTGTTATTCGAATTTTGATTTTGGTCATCTGGGTCAGTGCAGAAACCCAATTTTACTCTAGGTTTGTGGTTTATGGTGGATGAAATTGCAGTGTGGTTGGGGCAATTTTCAGGTGTAAATTCCTTCAAGATTCCTGTCAGAAATGTGGAAATGTGGCTGGGAAGCAGGGCAGAATGAGTGCCTCTCATCCCACACCCAAAAGGGATGGTATAATTAAATTTAAGAATCTAATCCTCTTTTCATTGTCAATTTAGTTTACTTTAAACATTCATTTCATCTCAAGTCCTCTTTTCATTAAACCATAACTGATATAATATGGTAGACATCTWGCTGGATGGACATAGCCATAAAGTTACATCACTTACTTAGTGGTCCTCTTTTCATTAAACCATAACTGATATAATATGGTAGACATCTTGCTGGATGGACATAGCCATAAAGTTACATCACTTACTTGGTAGCCACCTGGGGCAAGATGAATATTGATGTAAAGTTGAGCTTAACAATTAAGTTAGATCACAATAGCCACCTAGGATGAGATGAATATTTATGTAAAGTTGAGCTCAACAACAAACACCCATGTAATGATAAAAATGTAGAATGGGACTTACCTACTAGTTTATTTTGAATCTCTTAATTATACACTTAATTATACTCAATAGTCAACTTACATGTAAGATAGTGTTTACACAGTTATTTTTTTAAAACTTGTAATATACTTCCATATTGTTATACAACGTAGCTTGTTTCCCAACAGTAATATCATTGTAAAATGGCATGGCTGACAACGACAATAGTGGTACAATTCTAAAAAATTATAAAATACATTTGTTTATTCAGTTGCAGTGTTTTGTTATCATAATTAAAAACTGCATTGATGAGAAAGTGAGTCACTTCATAGTAAGGGTTCTTTTATTTTAAATAATGTTTCTATAATGTGAAATAAATGACACATAGTAAGGGCTCTTCTATTTTAAATAATGTTTCTATAATGTGAAATAAATGACACATAGTAAGGGCTCTTCTATTTTAAATAATGTTTCTATAATGTGAAATAAATGACATAATTAAGGGCTCTTCTATTTTAAATAATGTTTCTATAACGTGAAATAAATGACACATAGTAAGGGCTCTTCTATTTTAAATAATGTTTCTATAATGTGAAATAAATGATACATAATAAGGACTCTTATTTTCTATTTTAAATAATGTATCTACAATGCCAAATAAATGACATGTATTCCATGTGCTGACCTAAAGTGCATAAACCTTGCACGCAAAATATAAATTATAATGGGACAAAATGCATTTTATCCAAGCTACAATTGTGTACAAACCTGATCTTGTGGTATTAGTTCAATACTTACATGTGTTATCATATCATAATTATCATACTTAAATTAGACAAAGATTGTCATTTATCATGCTAACCATTAGAACTTGAATTTTGTTTTCATGGTTAGTGGTTGTCATGTCTAGTGAATATATGTTTTACTGTATATGAGAGATAAATATGACATACAAGAATCTTGTCATGTCTAGTGAATATATGTTTTACTGTATATGAGAGATAAATATGACATACAAGAATCTTTGCTTGAATTTTTATTATTGTTATACATTGTAGCAATAATTATATTAATGGTAGTGTTTAGATCACCACCATGGTTTCATTTACCCCCTTGAGTCATTAATTGATATAAGTAATGGATTATCATACTATACTTGATTAGACAGATTGTCATTTCCAATGCTAACCATCAAATTTTTATTTTCTTTTCAGTGTTAGTGGTTGTCATGTCTAATGGATATGTATTTGGTTTCACGTGATGAATACGACACACACGAATCTTTGCTTAGATCCTCTTAATATTATACATTATAGCAGTAGTTATAGTAATGATAGTGTTTAGGTCACCAAGAAGGCTTCATTTCCCAAAGCCCTTGAGTTACCATTTGACTTACGCCATGGCATGAGTAATGCTGGATGGTTTACATTTTTTATTATATAGGGTTTCATTAACATTGTTTTCAAGTTATAAAGAAATTGATGCAAAATGCATAGCCATTGTTAAATTAGGAACAAATTAAGTATTTAATTATTGAATTGATTTCCGTTTAAAGTTTTTTCTCTCTATTTAATAAGCCTTTACATCTTAGGGCTATATTAACACCGGTTCCTTTATTGACTTGAATATCACTTTCTTTCTTTGAGAAATTTAAGTTGGGTTTTATTTTTCATGGAAATTTTAAGTTTAATGTGTTTATATGGTATTGTCCAATTGTTCTATGTTTTTGTTTTTTTGTCGAAATCCAACAACATAAATTTGCATGAAATCACAATTTTATGCTCTTTAAATTGCATTTTTGAATGCAAAAATGGATTCAACATGCTGAAAAATTCAAAGCACTTGGAATATACAGATTTAACCATTCAAATACACAGATCCAACAATATCTTGCCGAATTTCTAACAAATATCCTAAAAAAACGACAAAAAAAATTAGTACATTTAGAATACATGATGTTTTCTTAATAGATAATAAGAACCTTCAACGAAAATTCCAATTCCATGTTGGTAGATAATAATAACCTTCCCCAAAAGGGATCATGGAAGAGGAGGATCTCGTAGATTACACCGAGGACCCTCTTGAAAGGGTCTAGATTTGGGCTTCCATCACCTCAACCGTCGTCGATATATCTTGTCTGTAGGTTGAAAGCAACTCCAAAACCTCGAGGAGATCTAGTGGGGCTATGGAGGAAAGGACGGTTTCTCTTGACTTGTTGACAACTGCTCTCTAGCTGCCCCCCCTTGACATCACCCCATCTTTCGCCTTGCCCTCTCAAGATGATGGTCCCTTAAACCCTTCTCCGACCTCTTCCCCTCATCGCTTTCGGTTAGCTGACGCTCCCTCCCCGTCCGACGAAGAACAACGAAGCCTCGCTTACGGCGATCCCTCCTTGCTTTTACCCTACGCTCCTCCTTGACACTCGGTCACTAGCGGGTTTTATTGGAAGCCTTCTAAACCTCACCATTTTAAGTGGGGTTTCTGACAACGCTCTGCCAGACCCTCCAGCGAGTAACCAAAAAGCCCCACTTGTCACGGATTCAACGGGAAAAGAGAGGAAATGCGTAAAACAGAAACTGGAGGAGCACAACATTATTCTTGGAGACAACATCAATTTGAATGAAATTCAACTCATGGAAGATTCTACCGTCATAGGGCGCTTTGCTAGCAGAATAATGTCAATGGACATTCTGCGGAAATGGATGCACTGGAATTTTGTTTTTTACTTGGGTACTCTCCTCAATGTCTGATTCTGGCCAGAGGATGGCTGGCCTGGGTTACATCCTCGGGGGAAGATGCTAAGTCGCTTCTTCAGAAGCGTTGGTTCTGGGGTCCCCAAGCCTTGTATCTAAAACCCTGGAGATTAGAGTTTGATGCGTGCTCTAAAAAAATGGAGGTAATCCCCATCTGGGTTCATCTTCTTGGTTGCCCTTACACCTATGGCCTGATGATGTTTTTAGGGAGATAGGGAATAGCCTGGGTTTCTTCTATGAAGCATATTTCTCCTTCTTGGAAAGTGGCTACATGGGTATGGCGTGCATCCTAGTGGGATTGAACCTGTCCAAAGGGTTGGCAGACTCCATATCTATCAAAAGAGATCGTTACACTTTCTACCAGCCTATAGATTTTGAAGGGGTTCTGTTCAAATGCAAGTGAGGCAGGGCTTATGGGCATCTTGGGGCGGACTATATTCTATCAAAGAAGCATTGTATTTGGGTGAAGAAGGCACCCCAATAGCAAATGGACTCTCCAAATCTGAAGGTGGACTCAGAACTGCTGCGATCTCTCTCCATCCATCGACATCAAGGGCACCCGTTCAACTCCTCCTCCTCTCCCCACCTTCAACCATGGACCACCCTTCTGCTGGACTATGATTGTCGTTAGACGAAAACTCGCAGGCGTTAGTCTCCACCACAATCACCAAAGTTAGGATCCATGAGAGGGGGTTAACCCATGTCGTGAAACTCGTGGGAAGCACTGAACCCTATGTCCAACAATCTCCCCTCCACCGCATGTCGGGCGCATTTCGAACTGAAGACATGTCGCTCTGATACCATTTGTTGGACTACGATTATCGTTAGACCAAAATCCGCAGGCGTTAGGAGGGGGTTAAACCATGTTGCAAAACTCACGGGAAGCATTGAACCCATAATGTGCAACACCTTCAGCGAAGGTCACTTATTTAGGCGACCCAGACGTTTTAGGTGGACCCTCTGGTATGCAACCCTTCCCCCCTCCCACTACCATTTCTCTCTCTAATGCATCAGTCATGTTTTTTTGTGACACGATAGAGGGTTAACCCATGTCGTGAAACTCGCGGGAAACGCTGAACCCTATGTCTAACAATCTCCCCTCTAGCGCATGTCGGGCGCATTTCGAACTCAAGACATGTCGCTTTGATACGATTTGTTGGATTACGATTATCGTTAGACCAAAACCCGCAGGCGTTAGTCTCTGCCACAATCGTCGGAGTTAGGATCCACGAGGAGGGGGTTAACCCATGTTGCAAAACTCGCGGGAAGCGCTGAACCCACAATGTCCAACACTTTTAGCACTGATCACTTCTTTAGGCGACCTAAACGTTTTAGATGGATTCTCTGGTATGCAACCCTTCCCCCCTCCCACTCCCATTTCTCTCTCTAATGCATTGGTCATGTCTTTTTTGACTACTCCCATGGTTTCCATGAACTCATCGACCCCTTTCCCTCCCCCATCCCATCTCATCCCATCCCACAAGTGAGCATTGTGCTGCCCCAGGAAGATTCCTCCCCTTGCCGTTCCCCCGAATCCTTAGACAACTCGTCTAATCCTCTAGCTTGGGGCATAATTATAATCTTTGATCAAGGAAAAAGAGTGGGGGCCCCTCTTTGGGTCTCGCTCAGGAGGGAAGTTTGCCTGCAGATCACAACCTTGCTAGGGGCCTGGGGTCCTTTGTCGACTCTCACTAGAGACCCCTGTCGCGGGGCCAAAAATCGTTCATCTCAATTGCACAACAACAAGCAAATTCATACTTTCGTGCTGGAAAAAAAAATCTATTATCGGGGCTCTTAGAGCATCTTCCCTAGTTAGGGTTCAAAAATGAAATTCATTTCTTTAAATTGCAGTGGGTTGGCCAACACTACAAAAAATGGGTCATCTTCCACCTCATGGAATTGCACAATCCCTAGGTTCTCTTTATTCAGGAAACCATGCTAGAAGGGGATAAAGCTTCCTAGGTGCTCTCCTCATCCTTGCCAGGGTGGGATTTTCTTGCCACTGATGCACCTGAATAATCCGGGGGTTTGGTTACAGGGTAGTAGATCAACGCCATGAAAATTCTTAATGCCTGGTGTATCAATTTTGGACTGGCTATTGATCTCTTCTCTAGAGTCCTAAACACACACTTTCTCTACCTCAATATGTATGGCCCTTATGTGGACAAAAAAGTGTTCTGGCAAGACACATTACAACTTCCAGTATTTCAGGAAAGTAGAGTGATTATGGGAGTAGATTTAAATTTCACCCTATGAGCCAGTGAAATATGGGGGTCAGATGCTCACTTGGATCCTACGTCAAATCTCCTTCTTGATCTTTTTGAAAAATCCCGACTCATGGACGTACAATGAGTAATATTATCTCCAACCTAGAATAACAATAGAGTGTGTGAGGTTCTGATAGCAAACCGATTGGACCGATTCCTAATGTTTGAACAATTGCTTCAGATGAATCTAAGAATTTGTCAATGGGTCACGGTTAGAGGGGATTTCGACCATTGCTCAATATTGTTAGAATTAGAATCTTCCATGCAGAAGCCTCCCAACCCTTTCAAGATGAACCCACACTAGTTTGAGGACCAATCCTTTGTCCAGGAAATAAAAGATGTCTAGAGACCTTACTCTCCTTCAAAAAGGGCCTCTCCAATCCAATTCCAAGAAAAACTGAAGCGAGCCAAAGCATCAACCCATGATTGGGAAAAATTAAAAAAGGATAAGGACCAAAAACTTGATGACACTGAAAAACAAATCAAAGACATCTTGGAAGGTTAAGCCCTGGGTTTCTCGTCAAGCCAAAGTAGGGATCTCTTAAATTCTTTGGAGGAAAAAATGAAGGAAAATTCTCCTGCATAGAGAAAGAGTGGAGGATGAAAAGCAGGGCCCTTTGACTCCAAGTTGGGGATGAGAACACCAAATTCTTCCACCAATTTGGAAATCACAAAAAACCCATAAATTCTACTCGGGCCATCAAAAAATCTGATGGCACCAAAGCTACCTCCTTCCAAGATTTGGCTGCTGAGGGCACCCGATACTTTCAAAACCTATATAAGGTCAACTCAAGGGCGTCTATTGACTCCATCCTGTAGGTGGCCTTGCATTTCCTATGCTTTATTGACTAGGACGAGAATGATGATACGATGGCTAAAATTTCTAAGGAGGAACTCAAGGGGGTTCTTCACAGTTTCAGCAAGGACAATAGCCCAGGGCCATATGGTCTTCCCATTGAATTCTTTCTGGGTTGTTTTGATTTTTTGGGAGACGACCTCCTCCGGGTAGTGGAATACTCCAGGACTCTGGGACAAACTCTTGCTCCTTTTAACACTACCTTTATTGCCCTTATTTCAAAATCAAACAACTCAACCTCTTTCGAGGCGTTCAAACCCATCTCTATTTGCAACACCATTTATAAGATCATCTCAAAGATCATTGCCCTATGGATAAATAACATCCTGTCTACTCATATCTCCTTGGAGCAATTTGGCTTCTTTAACAAGTGGCAAATTCATGATGCCATTGGTTTGGCACATGAAGGTCTGCATTCCATTCACACTCGAAATCATAAAGTAGTAGTATTCAAAGTGGACCACTCAAAGGATTTTGACAGAGTCAGTTGGCTTTACATCCGCTTGCTGCTCATTCATTTGGGCTTCTATCACCAATTTGTTTCTTGGGTCATGAACTGCATTAGTTCATCCTCATTTGCAATTCTCTTAAATGGTGCGACCAACCCTTTCTTCCATGCAGGAAGGGGCCTAAGACAAGGATGCCCTCTATCCCCACTTATTTTCCTGTTGGTGGTAGAGGGACTTGGTAGGCTCATAAAAGCTACCATATCTCGAAATTCTGTCAAAAGTATTTCTTTGGGACATTCTAATCCCCTATCCCATTTACTTTTTGTGGATGATATTCTGATATTCTGTGAAGGGAACCTCTGATATCTTGAATGCCTGGAATCCTTTCTGGACACTTTTTGTTCTACATTAGGGATGTCTATAAATAGATCGAAATCCACCATCTACTCCTAGGGACTATCCTAGGAGGAAAAGCATTGTGTTTTAGATCTTATCTCCATTTAGGCAGAAGATATTGGTAATGGGTTCAAATATTTGGGGTTTAATCTCAAGCCAAAAAAATACATAAAGCGAGATTAGTTTCGGATTTTAGCAAAAAATGAGAAGCGAATTTGGATCTCGTGCAATCGATGGCTCTCCCATGTGGCTTGACTTGTTCTAGTCAAATATGTCATAAAAGCAATCCCTGTATATTGGTCTACCTTGGCTTGGATCCCAAAATATATTCTTGGGAAAATCAAGCAATTGTCATCTACGTTTATCTGGGCTGGTCGAAAAGATAAAAAATATCTAGTTTTAGCCTCATGGAAGTCCATTGCCATCCCAAAGGCTCAAGGAGGTTAGGGGATAAAAAATATATTTTTATTCTCAAAATCCTTGGCAACAAAGAGTGTTTGGTGTTTCATCCAAGGAGAAGGTCTTTGGGCACAATTGACAGGAAATACATAGGCTCTGGTTGAATTGTGGACTAGATCTTGAAACCAGTAAAATCCTCTTAGAATTGTTCAATCTT
>ML787350.1:848587-859290 GCA_009831015.1 Picea engelmannii | reverse complement strand
TTCTTGATTAAACTTCTATTAACTTTATGCGCGTTGCACATACAAAATGACTATATTGACAACTTATGACATTTGACCGATAGTCTTGAAAGTGAACATGACTATCGGTTTGATGGGTTTCTTGAAAAAATATCCTTTCAATACGATGGATCCTCTTTCATATATAAAACCGTTATCATCAAAATCTTCTAATAACCTCATCTTTTATTCTGTGCATTACATCAAATAATATTTCACGTTTTTAGTGTTGTCTACAGGTGCAACCACGAAAAATAAATCTTCTGCAAATAATTCGATATGTTCCAACAAGTAGTTTGTGTTAGATTAGCACACATGCATGTGCCATTAAACGTGTCTACTATATATATAAATTTTATATATCCAACTTACAAGTACATCTACAAGTTGTTTAAATATTTAACAGATATATTTTCAAACAATTGTAACATAAAATTACCTTCTCTAACAAGATCAAAAACTTTATCGCCATCAATTGGCACTATAGTTTCATTTGATTCCATCTCCTATGAGCTTGAAAGTGACATTTTCCCTTTTATATTAAGTTAAGTATGTCTCCAAGCTTTAACATATTCCACATTTTCGTTTTTGCAAATCTCTATGGATTTTGTGTCCTCTATGCAAACAGAACAAAAACAAGACTCATTTCTTCTATCAAATGAAAACACATTTTGGTAGTGTTTTGTTTTAATTGAATGCATTTTTCATGTCCCATGTATTGTACTGAATTCATATGGGATTGATCTATTTACATCTTGGATTCCAACATACAAAAAAAAACATGCACAAGACAATAACTTGTTAACTTGAAATCTATCAAGAAAATGATTGAAGATCATATAAATTTGATCACATGAATAAATATATCCCGTGTACATGTGTAACATGTATATATAGACACACCTGAGCACATCCCTTGATGGATTATTTTCATGGATTAGCGCCAATTTGCACCATTCAACAACTTGATCAACAGATTCAAATTGATTGGCATGAGGGTTCATATGATACCTTCAAAGTGCCCATTTTACACATGCCCCTGCACCGTCGTGGGCCACCGTCGTTATCTCCTTTTCTATGACCAATCTCAAAAAAATACTCCAACAATGTGTAATGTTTGATTTCTTATGAAGAAGAAACAACCAATAGAATGATCATCAATATTTGAACTGACTCGCACATCCATTTGACCATATCCAATGTTGATCGAATTTGATCCCGTGTTCTTTCAATGAATCATAAAATTTATCAAAACAATGTTGTACATTATGTGTGTCGTGTGCTCGATCATCACTAATATAAACGTGATATTATTTAATAACATGCCGATTGTCATTGGTTCTTTCTATGTTATCAAAAATCCGTTGAGCATGTCTATATAGAACGTGGACAAATATAGTGACTTGATCAGAATGATAATATTCACTCTGTATTTATTTTTGTGTAACAAATGTGTAATTCTCTACAAAATCAACTACAGACAAAATTATCCCTGGTGGAAATTGTTCACAGGATTGTTTGAATTGTAGGTCTTGCCATCGAGCTCAATGTGAATGCTTGGTGTATTTATAATTTTCTTCCTCAAACTTCTTCAAAAAATCTATCACATAGATTTATCTACTTTCAAATCAATCATTTTGGAAATAACATTTGAAGAATGTGGAGCCGTGTTGTTGATATATTCATATTTCTTCCAATTTAATGTTATATTAGAAAATGATTGATCATTCATATAAATAGGATACTTTGAGTGAAACAAACTTAGATTTCCAAAACGATCACATTTCTTTCCACCAACACATTTTTTTGGTAAAATAATTCATCACTTTCTCTTTCACATAGAATTTTAGATATATAAGCACAAAATGTGGAAGGAGAAGGTGAACTTGGCCCTAAAGTTTTACCAAAATCAAGAAAAGTGTCATAATATAACTCAAATTCCACATGATAACGACAACAACAAGTGTCACAAACAATGATGGGTCTAACAAACCATGGTTTTTGTTGCACAAATGTATTGATGAAAATTTTAACTTCTTTGTGCTCTTCTTTGAACTTATTGAACAATTCTATGTGTCATTGGAAATATATGTTTTGGATGTTCGTCATATTGTTTTCGTGCTATTCTTCGCCGCAACACATCCCTTGTATGTGGTGAAACACGAGATTTTGTCAACCAACAATTATTGGTAGATTCTTTAACATTTTCTGCAAGTCTATCTTTGTAGGGTTGTCTAGAAATCACTGTCCAATAAGAAAATTCATCATTTGCAATCAAAATTTTCTATGTTTGTACAATGTTTTTCTTGAGGTTCCAATCGCTTTTGCCATGTTTTGTGTGAAACGATCTTTTATATTGCTAGATGAAACAACTGTTGTTTGTATCACTCTACGTGCAACACAGGCATCATTTTTTCGAGATTTTCCAAAATATTTTAATACACTAGTTATATTTTCAAAGATATTCTGTTTCATATTTGTATATTTTGTCGACTTTTGAATACCCAATAATGATGTAGCTTCTTTTAATTTTCTTGAATTTATTAGACAAAGTAAAAATTGAGCTTGTATTGTTACCGATTCATCTTTGAAAAAAATATTATACATATTCTTAGTTCAATATCTTATATAATTCTTAGCTTCTTTCTTCTCAAATTTTTCAGTATCAACATTTTATAATATTTCATCATCAATGTTGATAGATTCTCCCGAATATTTCAATTTAAAGTTTATATTAGAAAATAAAACCCGAACATAAATTCACTAAACTATATACAAATGTTCATCTTGCATTATATAAATTTATGTATATACCTATAGCTGATTCAACTTCTGCTTCAATTTTGGTTTCAACGAATTCATCGACATTATGAGACAAATCTATTTATGTTTTTTGAAATACATCAAATCCGAATTACAATCAATTATATTAAATAATAATTTAAATTTGAATTCTGTACTTTTAATATAGACAATATGTGTATGCATACCTGGTTGGATTTCTTCTTGTTGAAAATATCTATTTACATCATCATCGTTTCTTTCTTCAATATTTGCACATTCTCGTTTATTTTTCCAATAATGCTCTTTCCTTTGTTCATTATGGTGAGTTTCGTCTCGAGTGCAATCAAATTTTCTCTTGCGTAAACTTTTGTTTCCCATGAGTATAGTTATCTGTAAAAGTTTTTTAAAAAATCAACATTTCAAAATAGTCTCAGAAAAACTTCATTGTCACAAAAATTATTAAAAGATAATATCAATAATTTTATGTTCAACAAAGACTTCACCTTGAAAAAATGTTCAACAAAGCCTTTACTTTGAAAAAATGTTCAACAAAGCCTTCACCTTGAAAAAATGTTCAACAAAGCCTTTACCTTGAAAAAATATTCAACATTTAGCCTTCGATATATAAATTGTTATTCCAATAAAAACTTGAACTTAAAAAAAATATTTTTTTTTTTGCATTCAAAACATCAACCACCTTGTTCAAAACAACGAAAAAGATGATTGAAAACTTTGCTTAGGTGCTCTACAAAACCATGAAACAAGCGAGTGAATTGTGTTAAATTAGTTCGATCGAAGGCGTATTTATAAGATTTGGTGCCAAGTGAAACAAAACGTGTCTCTTCATTGTTTCCGGCCGATGGAATTCTCTCACCCACCTTTCGACCAAAAAGAGAGGAAACCGTTTATTTTTGATGGATTCCGTTAGAAATATATATTTTGGCTGAAAAAACTTTCTTTCGGTTGAAAACCAACGAATGAGACTATTTGCAGAAACCTAAGAATTCCCTCTAGCTTACCTGAACTTTGGAGGTTGCAGACTCCTACAAATACTCATAATTTAGTTTCGAAATTGATACCAACATTTTCAAAATTGAATCTACTTTCAATGGATATAATTTGTTTTCATTTTCATTATTTTATCTAATTTTATTTAGTTTTATAAAAAATCAGTGCATAATATTTTCAAGTGACATTATGATTTAGTGAAATGAAATATTTGTATCTCTAAAAATGCACATTGAAAAATTTAGAAAAAATTATATTCAAAATCCTTAAATTGTTCTTTTCAAAAGGGTATTTTTATATTTTAATTTTAAGTAAAAATTAAGATAGATACAAGGTGGGGGAAAACATGTGTTTAAAATATGCAACATTTTTAGTTTGGTCAGCTTAATTTTTTTTTAGAAATTATAATATTCATCCATTAGATTCAAAATTATAGTTATAATAAAATAGAGTCTCTGTAGATTGTTGTAATATATTTCGTTTGTAAAAAAAAAAGTTTAATAATAGATATATTGTTGGGAGAAAAAATAACACATTATCATTCCTTTCATGTTTAAGGAATATACTGTTAAACAATTGCCAAATTGACATATCAAATCTCAATAAAAATAATTTAAAAAATAGTCAGTGGAAAGCTAACAAAATTCTTCACAAGTTTTGTTTTTACTATAAAATGAAATTCTAAATAAAAAAAATATTTTTGTATACCAAAATTTGAAGAACATGTGAAAATAAAGTTTTTTTTTCTCATAAAACAAACAAAATAGATACCCATTTTCATGATTTTACCCTATTATGTTCTCTTAGAACCTGAAAAAAAAAAAATCTTTTGAAATTTGCAAACTTCCTTCCAAATTCAAGCTATTAAACTATTAAAGATGTCAACTTACTATAAGGAGTTTTTTTTGAAATAATCAAATCAATGACTATGCTTGAATCACCAATAACAATCAATATCTTTATTCCAACTTCATTTATTAAGAAAAGTCCAAAAAAAAACATATATCTTAGCTTAATTGTTTGTGATATTCCATAAACCCAAGCAAACATTGTTTATTGATGTACCTTAAAATACAAAATAATTTGTCCACTGTTTCCGCCCTTTATAGGGCCAAAATATCAACAATGATCTATATTGGAAAAATCCAATCTTTAATTAATAATGGTGGATCTAATATTTAAGCAATGGTAGACGTACATATCTATTCTCAATAGAAAAGAAAAGGAGGAAACTTAAAAATCTTTGTAAAAATCAAAAGTTGAGAGGAGTTTTACAAAATATAATTTTTCCATCGTTGAAAAAATTGCATGATTATGTCTAGATATATATAGATGATTTTTTTTTAACATTTTAATATTAAAATTTTGAAATTCTGTTTTTACATACATTTTTCCATGGTGTGATGTTGTGTAAATTTGATGTTTACATATGAATATATTAATAATTTTTTTTTTATATTATAGATTAACAAATATGATAAACTTTCTTTATTATATGTGATTTCTTTTCATTATATGTGATTATAATGATTAGTGGATAATAAATTTTATTACGTGATATATAAAACACATATCTTTTTATACCATTTTAAAAATTTAAAACAAATACAAAATACATAATATAGAGAGAGGAAGAGACATTTGTGAGTTTAATTGTTCAAGCATACATTTCGTTTCTTGAGAGTTTTTTTCATTTATAGATAAATTAGACATACGTTTCAGGAGAATAAAAAGCCAAATGTTTTCGTAACCTTCGTGGAAAGCTATAAACAGTTTCATTTAATTCGAAATTATTTCCTTAACTCTCTTTAATGAAGAAATGAATTCTCTACAACTCCTAACTAACTTCTACATATTTCAAAATTTTCCTTTCCAAGAGGCTTTTATGAGGCTTAACCATGAATTGACTAAGGATGCTGACTAAATATGCAAAGTCTAGCCTAGTAGTGGTGAGATAGTTCAAACTTCTGACCAATTGTTGATACAAACTACTGTCCACCTCTTTTGTTCTCATGAATTGTAATGCTTCCATTCCCTTCAGTATGGATCTTTGCAAGATCAACTACAACTTATCCTAAGAATGCTGGTGAAGATTCAGTCTGCAATGTAGTGTCATAGTATCTTCCATGATGTTGATCTGTAACCCTCGAATGCGACATCCAAATACACTAGTTGATGTCATTGAGTGTCATGTTCCCTTGTACATCACATGGCTTAAAAAGAGTGAAAGCGTATGCAACTGGAGTTACTAGATTGGGTGTAGAATGGTAATGTGTTTTCTTGGATGTTAATACAATTTGGTATAGGTTCATGTTGGATCTCAACATCTATGATCTGATTCAAAAGATTACAATGATAAAAACTCTGATATGTCAATCTGACAATCAAAGGGCACTTCTCTCCTCATTTCATTTGACATACATTGTAATTCCCTTTCATTAAAACAATTTTCCATCCAACTTTCTGATACAGTTGGTTCTTGATACCCTTGTTTGGTCATGGAAGTTGGAGCAAGTTCAGACTCCATGCACTCTTTAGTTGGTGTTGATTCAAACAAATTCCGTGACTCATCTTCACTTACAGTCAAATCAATGATCCCATAAGATATGTGAAATTGCAAGAGGTGAATTGACATCAAGCAAAAATTCATCCCCTTACCATTTCCAGGACTCATTGAAGGACATCTTCTTCACCAAGAATGTAGTCAGGCTCTATGAGCTCTACAAGGGTTCACTCTATGCGTGGAACCCTCCTGAGCACGAGTTTCACCGCTTATCTTCATGAATAGACAAAACCATGCGACTCAACCTCCATTGTTTGTCGTCTAGGGTTTTAACCCAACCTCTGTGGCCTTCACTCACTAGTCACTTGCGAGATTCACTAGTCAAACACATCCATGTAACTCGGCCTCCACTATTCATCTCTTTACGTGAAATGACCAACAAACTGACTTGTTTGCACATAGATTCTCAGTGAACCAGTAACCAATCGACTTCTCTGCAGACTCCTTTCAGACTCCCTTTCATGACTTCTTCTCCTCAATTTCAACGCAAAACTCAAATGATAGCTAGGATTGGGTTCTCTTTGGGCTCTACAAAAACTCGAATGGCGGCTATGGTTTCTACTCTGCCACGAGATTTCTTCTGCTTGCGGGATTCAACATCCATACCTCTCTCTCTCTCTCTCTCTCTTTGTCTTTGTGTGTGGGATTCAATGGCTCAACTTGAACTTTGATATCAAAATACAAAATACACAACATAGAGAGAGGAAGAGATACTTGTGATTTTAATTGCTCACACACACATTTCGTCTCTTAGGATTTGTTCATTTATAGATAAATCAAACATACGCTTCAGAAGAATGAAAAGCCAAATGTTTTCATAACCTCTATGGGAAGCTAAACAGTTTCATTTATTTAGACATTATTTCCCTAACAAAAACTAGTCTATATCCATCTTAACCTTAGGTTCATCGAGATTTGAGAGGGATCAAATCTATCAAGGTGCAAACCTCTTTTAGAGTGAAAAACTTGAGGAAAGGTTTTCCCCTCAAGATATTTGATCCGTCTCAGAGCTTGATACATACATAATTAAGATGGATCTAGGCTATTATAAATACTACACTTACTTGTAACTAGTAATCAATCTATATTATACAATAATAAACATAAACAAAAATACTCAATATTCTAGCAATATATTATATTCAATCTATATTCTGTGGATGATGATGATGATTAATGTCCATTGAGACCAAATTGGTCTATTGGACCTTAAGAAGGCAAGGGATTACTTGGAATTCTTTAGAATTTTATTTATGTCCTAACTTCATATTTATTATTATCATCCTGGTCTCTATCTCTAACAATAATTTTTGGGTTTCTAATTATTGCCCATTTCCTTCCTTCCCAGCTTCTTTTACCTTTTGAACTTCCTTAATTTATCTTGGTCTTTTGGAATGATTCATTTACAAATATTTTTGACCCTTTTTAGCTTGGATATTTACTAATTATGAAATATTTATGGTCATTACAATTTACTTTGACACGAATCAACCTATTTTTATGTTGGTTATTTTTACTAGTCCTTTTTTTTTTAAGCTAGTAATTGTTACCTTATATTAATTAAAAACCAACCAATACAAAGCCATCCTCTTGATGTTGGAGTTGCAAACAAAGGAAACCAGCTCTGACACAAGGACTTAAGTATCAAAATAAGAGTGGCAAAATGGCCAAAAAAAAATTAACATATGCATACAGAGAACAATGTTTATCATCTGGACCAAAATTAAAAGTAAAGAGATGAGAAACAAAACTAAAAGGGAAATGCATGGAACCTAGCTGATTGGTCTTCATTCCCGTGGAGCATTCTTACCGCTTTGGTGCTGATTAGGGGCTGGCCATATAAGAACTATTACATTTTGCTGTTGTCCTAGAAGCTGGTTGTAATTAAGACCCAGTTTAATTTCCATCTGCTCCTGATAGAATATTTTCTCTTCCATGTCCCTATGGAGGTCGAAAATGAGCTGTAATTGGTCGTCGGATAAGTGGGGAGGCAATTCTTCCATTCTCTACACTGGAGTCTGCGTGCTTTGAAATTAAGTGTCATCATTCTCACTTCCCCTACTCTACCATATTAGACTCATTATTCTGCGCCAGATCTAGTAGGGGCTGCCTCAGGTCCTCCTCATGAATTTGAGGAAGCTCTTCCTTGATCAACACATAACCCCAATGTTCTTCTCTCAATTGAATTTCTGATGAATTCCTATCTTCTCTGCGATAGTCCATGGGAAGTTGAGATGAATCAGAGCTACTTGATGTAGGTGGCATGCAACGTCTTCGTTTGTAATCACTTTGAAGAGTGCCACTGCCACGTTTTGATCGAGCTCACTCTCTATGCATATTACAAGAAAAACATAGACTTGAAGAGAGGGTGAGAATATGTTTGGTTAAATAAGGGAAATAGAACCATTTGATGAAGACGAAGAGGAAATTCATCTGAACATCAATGGATGCAGTGGAGAAAGAAATCATGTGCATTACTTTGTATACAAAAACCATCCCATCCTCTTGTTCCTTAACTCTTACCATAACTGTTTCATTAATATTCAACGATTGAGTAGTACCAGAGTACCATTTTCCCTAGCCTCTTTGCTTCTATGATGTAAGTCGTTTCAATTTGCGATTTATTTTTTAGCTCTTCTTTTACTATTGCTAGCATGTCCTCATCTATTGTTCTTTTATACAAAAATTATGAGATCAAAGGCTCTTTTGTTATGTTCATGATCCAAACCGATTAGCTTATTCATTTCCTCTTTGATGGGTTTGGTATCCAATTTATTTTCCAAACTAATTATGACCAAATTGTTAGTTAGTTTTTCTTCTAGCTCTTTAATCCTATATCCTTCTTGGGTTGATTGTTTTTGTTTTTCCATTTCTTGTATTCTAGCCTCCATTTTCTGCAACTGACCCTTGAACCCTAATATTATATTCTCTATCTATGTTTGAATATTGTCTTCTAACAATCTAAATTTGGTATCAAGCAGTGCCTCTAATTTTGTTTGAGTTTATCTTCTCTCTCTGCTCTTTTTTTTTCCATGATTCTATATGTTCATAAGTACTCTCTAGGGTGACTTTGCTAGGTCTCCCCTTAACAAGTTGAGGTTTTGGAATATGTGGTGAAGTGCTCATATTGAAAAGAAGATAAAATAATTAAGAGAAATATCTTATGCACTTGAGTTACCAATCGACCATCGTTCAAGTTTTAAATCTCCTCTCCGTTATGTTCAAATTCACCACAAGTATACCTCCATCACCACAAGTACAAGTATCGTCAAGTACACGTATAAACCCTTTACATTCAGCAAGTATAAACCTTTGTACCTAAAGTATACCTCCATTCCAATTCACCGCAGGTACAAGTATAAACAATTCAAATCTCCATTCAAATTTACCGCAGAGTAGAAATCCTTGTTCAAATTCACCACAAAAACCTCCATTCAAATTTATGGCAGAGTAGAAACCCTTCATCGTTCAAGTTCACCACAGGTATAAACCTCTGTTCAAATCCCTTCATCATTCACATTCAAATAAACCCTTCACATTCACCAGTCTCCTTTCAAATTCACAGTAGCTATAAACTCCCTCCTTTCAAATTCACAATAGGTATTTCAAATTTACTGCAGAGTAGAAACCCTTCACTGTTCAAAGAATTATACTATCAAAATTAACAAAAAATACTCAATATTATATTATATTAAACCTTTGTCTATTTGAATATCATCACCACATGTCATATTGGTATTGATTATTAATATTTTTAAATTTGTAAATTCAGATACTTTATCTTTAAATTAAATAAATTTGATATTAGAAACTAAAAATAATAAAATTAAACAATTTTTTTTTTTAAATAACATAAATTAACATCTATCTACAACGAAAAAAAAATGCTTCTGTAGTGGTCAACTAAGACATGTAAGTTCACAAAAAAAACATAATGTAATTTTATTTTGTTTTTATTAAAAAATGGCTTAGCATAAAATTTCCAGGGATGGTAGGAATGCTCGCATATTAGAAACTAGAAATAATAAAATTAAACAATTTTTTTTTTAAATAACATAAATTAACATCTATCTACAACGAAAAAAAAAATGCTTCTGTCTTAATTTTTTTTAATTATGTAGTGGTCAACTAAAACATATAAGTTCACAAAAAACATAATGTAATTTTATTTTGTTTTTATTAAAAAAAGGCTTAGCATAAAATTTAGGGATGGTAGGAATGCTCGCCTGTCATGTGAAAACATTTCAGTGTGGTAGGTTCCGATAATTTTTTGTCACCTAATTTGTTTCACTCAATTGGCCCTCACATTATTTTTTGATATATATATATA
>ML787350.1:801634-843092 GCA_009831015.1 Picea engelmannii | reverse complement strand
TATATATATATATATATATATATATATATATATATATATATATATATATATATATATATTCCATTGTGGTTCACAAAGCGAAGCTCGCTACGTCGGTCAAGTATTTCAAGAATATTTGGTCTACGTCGGTCAAGTATTTCAAGAATATTTGGCTCACAAAGAGCACAATGTCACATATATGAGACTCAAACCTGGGTGGGGAGGACAAAACTCCCCATCCCAACCAATTGAGCTACAACCATTTGACATATACATGATGATGATGATTAACATCCACTAAGATAGAATTGATCTATCAGATGTTATATATATATATATATATATATATATATATATATATATATATATAAATTAATATTTAAATTGTTATTTTAAGGTTTTTGATATAAATTTTTAGTTTTTGGTTGTAGTTTTAGTTTTTTTTTTTAATTTTATATTAAAATTTTTATTTTAGGATTTTTAATTTAGTTTTTTTATATGTATATTTTTTAAAACTTTGTTTTTTTTAATCATTTTTAAAGTGTTTTTGGCCATAAATTTATTTTTTTACCTTTTTAAAATTTTCCTCATTTTCTCTTAGTTTTTATATATAATTTTAATTTTAATTTTTTTTTTCTCATAAGTATTTTATGTTTTTCTTTAATTTTATTTTATATATATAAATTTTCTTTTGCTTTTTATCAATTTCAATTGTTTTCTTTTTCTTAGTTTTTTAAGTTTTTAATTTATAAAAAAAAAAAAAAAATTATATTTTTTTCTAAATATTCAAAAATAATGTTATTTAACTACAATTATTTTTTATGTATTAAAGTAAAGGTAAACCACGTGTTAAAAATGATGTTTTCCACTATATTTTAAAAGTATGAAACCATAAATTAATTAAGGAGACATAATTGTATGAAAAATCTTAATTTCAAAAAAGTAAATGGTAAAAAATATTTTTAAGATTAAAAGAAGCATGGAAAAATGACTAAAAACAATGTTGGAAAAAAATAGAAAAAATTGAAAATAGATGAAAAACAAGCATTAATTTTTTTTTATGTGGAAACATTATGGATCCGAAAATTTAAAATGTCAAAATACCACCTAAAAAGGTAGAGGGGCGCTACCGGTCACACCATTTTTAAAAACAGGGTAAAAAATGTGACCCCAAGAAAAACGAGAACTCTGTAGAGCTCTTGTTAAGTTGGTAACTGTGTTTCACTGGAAGAAAATCCTTGACCATTTTCTGAAGAAGAGTGAGGAACTGGAAACTTGTATTTCTCCAGAGATTCACTGCTTGATTCTTCATCTCCTGCGTGAGCTTCACCTTCCTGCCTCGATTCCTCACATGCTTTTCATTTCTATAGTTTTTAGAAAGCAGGGGTTTGAGAAGGGTGGCGCTTGCATTGTGATTGAAGGTGCCCCACTTCGTGGAATCCAAAACATTGGAAGGGAACCTTCCAGTAGTAAATTATTTGAATCCTAATAAAGCCTTACTAGACTAGTTCAATCTCATCATGCAATCCCTCTCTGAAATCTACTTCAACTTGAATCCAGGCCCAACGCGAATCCAATTTCATTTCCCAATCTGGTTCCAGGCTGCAAAACCTACCTATATTATTCCCTATATCTTTTAGCATGTCTACATGCCAAAAAATCATTGGCAAGTTGGGAAATATCGCCCAAAATTTGGACATATCTAGAGGATCTCGAGCAAGATCGAAAGTAACCAACCATTCCTTTAACACCAAGCGAAATGCTCCCCATCGCCATGTTCTACTGAAAATTTGGTTGAGATCCTCCCTTGAATGAAACTTAAAACAAATCGAACCCATGGAGAGGGTGTGGAAACTTGGTCTATAGCCCAATGGCTCAGTCCAATTCTCTTTAATCCAGTTTCCAAGGGCCTTTGGGAATACCACCCTCCCACAAAAGCGCCCAACAATAGTTTTTCCAATTAACTCCGCGATCTCCTCAAGAGAGACGTCATCCCCCACTACCATTTTCTTCTGCTTTTTGCTTGCTTTCCAACACTTCTGGATCAACTTTCTCACCTTTCTAGGAGGTGTAGATTTACCCTCCACCTTTTTTCTTGGTTGGGATTAGAGTCTAACTCCAACCTTAGTGGAAACGTCCCCTCAGCTGAAAGAATACTCCTTCTTGCCCCGATCCAGGTCTGAGAGTAATGAGAGAAGAGATGAGTGAATTACGTTTACACCAACCTGAACCTTCTCTGCATTAGCAACCTTGATATGAGCATGATTAAATTTTAAAAATATTCCATTATCTTTGGTTCGACGAGGGTTTTCCATCGACTATAATTTTGTCCAAATCCGAGATCTGGAATGAAAGTTATGGTCCTTCAAGGTTCTTTAGGCCTTTAATTTAATCAATTATTGTTGTGATACAATCTCACTCATTACTAATCAATTATCTAATCCCTATTATGGATAATTAATTCTCATTAGAATTAATTAAACCTCGTAAAATCCATTTCTACCGGGCCTAAATTACCAGCCCAATTAACCAAGGATTTCCAATAATGTTATAACATAATTAAATGTTTTAACCCATTCTTAGGGTCGTTAATTTTGATAAACACTTAAGTCTCCAGACTTCGAAAAAAAACACTCACCATGCTCTTGCAAACATACCCAAATCTCCCGAATGTCAGAGCTATGAGGAAGGCCCCACTCATTTAATTACTTATGTTTAATAATATGATAACATAGGGAAGTGGGAAGGTAGGTCCAGAACTTTGGCCCTTTTCCTCTATTGCGTTCTATCACCCCAAATGTCCAGAGTCCTGAAGCCCCGAACTCTCGAAGGGTCCACACATACACGTGACTACACATTAATTTAAAATTCAAAATACCTTCATAGGTTCAGACCTTCGACGATCATAGCTCGCAAGGTCTATTACTCAAAACACTCTGGAGTGCCGAAACCCCAAACTCCCGGTATGCCCATCTCTCGTTAGATCTCAAAACCATGACCCAGGAGGAAGAAGTGTGGAAGATGAAAAGGGTGACACGTGGCCCAATCAATGGGTGACAAGTGTCAGGGTCCAAATGGCACATAGGGTTTTTGAAAATCACGAATCAAGGTGATATGTGGCACACATCCTATGTGGCCACAACAACCTAGGTGACGTTGGCATGCCATGTCACTTCGAGATGACAACCTATGGGAATGTCCAACTTCTCCTATCAACAAAATGCCCGGAGCACTGAAGGTCGGAGTCGCGAATCGACGTTGGCCGTTGTTCTGTGGTCACGATCGACAATGGAGGGGAATTACCCATGGTCAAAACCAGTAGGCATTTAGCGGGGAGGTGGACCTTGTCCATGCTCTTGCAAACATACCCAAATCTCCCGAATGTTAGAGCTATGAGGAAGGCCCCACTCATTTAATTACTTATGTTTAATAATATGATAACATAGGGAAGTGGGAAGGTAGGTCCAGAACTTTGGCCCTTTTCCTCTATTGTGTTCTATCACCCCAAATGTCCAGAGTCCTGAAGCCCCGAACTCTCGAAGGGTCCACACATACATGTGACTACACATTAATTTAAAATTCAAAATACCTTCATAGGTTCGGACCTTCGACGATCATAGCTCGCAAGGTATATTACTCAAAACACTCTGGAGTGCCGAAACCCCAAACTCTCGGTATGCCCATCTCTCGTTAGATCTCAAAACCATGAACCAGGAGGAAGAAGCGTGGAAGATGAAAAGGGTGACACGTGGCCCAATCAATGGGTGACAAGTGTCAGGGTCCAAATGGCACATAGGGTTTTTGAAAATCACGAATCAAGGTGATATGTGGCACACATCCTATGGGGCCACAACAACCTAGGTGACGTTGGCATGCCATGTCACTTCGAGATGACAACCTATGGGAATGTCCAACTTCTCCTATCAACAAAATGCCCGGAGCACTGAAGGTCGGAGTCGCGAATCGACGTTGTCCGTTGTTCTGTGGTCACGATCGACAATGGAGGGGAATTACCCATGGTCAAAACCAGTAGGCATTTAGCGGGGAGGTCAAAACCATCCCATCACTGCTCCAATAGGTTACCTTCGACAAGGTGGAGGTCATGAGGTTCTTAGATATCCCAAAGCCTTGAACTAACATTGGTCATCGATCTAATATCCGTTGGGTTTTCTCTTGACTGTTGGATCCAACAATGGAAAAGACAGGGTAAGCACTTCGACAGGTATGATGCATTCTCTTATACTCAAACCTCCCAGAGTTCCGGAGTTCCGGGGGGGACCCACTCGTAATACGTTAAGTGAAATTATAGTATAATTAAATGTGATTATGACCTAAGCAACCTTGTACAGGTGGAAGTGGGGTTCAAGCTTTCAACAACTTTGGCTCGTGGAATCCTTCATCCCAAACACCCCGGAGCCCCAGAGTCCATGAGGTGGGTAAGGTATATTGTCATGTGTTAATATTTGACCTTAGTTTCCAGAACAAAATATTAATCATAATATTAATAAGTTAACCATGGGCCAATTAACTAGTTTAACATGCTACTCCTTTAGCCTTCGGGTTAACCTCCATCTCACGTTCCACTTCAACCTCCGGAGTATCAGAGTGTTAGAGTCTTGAATCCTAGAGGATTAGCTCCCTTTGTGTGTAGCAATGAGTTCCAGGATCTGGTCATATGGAACTCGACAAACCCTCGAGAGATACACTCTCAAATCGTTCCCAAGCTTTAGTTAAGCCCATAGACTTGGGCCAACGGTCATGTGAAGATATGGTTTGAGGGAAGAGCCTTTCTCCTGCTGAAATCAAAATCAATTGTAGGGAAAGAAGTCTTGAGGGATCGACGAGTTCGAGATTGTCCTAGAGAGGTTGTCCGGACTCTAGATTGATGATAGACTAGAATAAAAACAATAGTGTGCAGAGATCGCTCTCTCTCCCTCTGATGCTTAATGAAAACTTCAACTGTTCACCCCTTATGGCCTATGCATGAATTAGAATGTAATGTTCAGTTAGCCACAACATTCATTCCCAAAATTTAATACAGGAAGACACAAATTTCATCATTCAACAAAAGAATAATATCTGCAAGCATCTAGCATTTATAATCCATATTATAAAATAAACCAGACAGAAAAAATACAGAACTTGGAAAAAGTACTTATTTGTAGCTTGTAATTAGTTGGTAAATATTGAAGGGTTTTCCCTTTTCCACCCAACCATAGGCACAATTTTTCTTGGTGTATTCCTCAACTGGCTACCCCCTTGATAGATCATGATGCCCTGAGAGGGATTTTACTTAATCTCAACAATAACAAGAGACAAAGGCTACTCTCTTTTTTTCACAGGAACCTGGCAGATCGATTTTCTCTCCACCAAGAAAGGGGGTCTGCAATGAATGATTCCTCAGTCAATTCTATCCTCTGCAACCTCGTTTATCATATTAGATTGAAAATGATGCCCAACGATTCTTGCACCCAGAGACCCACTCATTTTTTAGTTCTCTTTTTGGAACCGAGAGCTGCACATGCTCTTTTTTCTTCAGAAAAGTGGTCACCCGACCCATTCTCTCCTCATCCTCTTTTCTGTCCATGAATTTTATTCCTTTTCTTACCTTCCTTCGCAAGATTTCGTGGCTCCAAATCCCCATTCGTGGGTCAGGTCAGGAAGTCTCCATATGGTACTCTTCCCATCTCCTCATTTAATCTTGAGGGAGTACTTCCCAGCTACTAGCATGGCTGGTAATTAAGTTTTTTCTAGGCCATAATAGTGTTATAGAGATGTGCATTTATACCCAACAGGGTATCAACCTGGTATCAACCTGGTAGGGGTCATCTCACCATTACTGGTTCCCCTACCATCCCTTCTCATTCATTGTGATCTATTTGGAAACCCCTTCAATAGTTTTGCAACCATTTCTATTTTAATTAATAACACACACACACACACACACACACAGACACACACACACACATATATACATACACACACACACACACACACCTTCTATCACCTTCTATCAAAAGGTTCATCAGTTCCAATATCCACACATAATGAGTCTGCCCATAGTCTTTTATCATGCTATAGTTATATTTACAAGTTGGGGGTACACACACACACACACACACACACACACACACACACTATCACATTCTATCAAAAGGTTCATCAATTCCAATATCCACACATAATGAGTCTGCCCATAGTATTTTATCATGCTATAGTTATATTTACAAGTTGAGGGAAACAAGGGTATTACAAATTGATGGAAGATTATATAGATGTTGGTATCGGGAATTATGCCATCTTGGATATAGAGAAAATTGAGGACATAAAAAGGGAAGATAACTATTTTTCTAGGTATTGAAGAATGGCATTCGATGGATCTTGTTCAAGCTCAGGGATTGGTGTTGGGATTGTACTCAAAATCCCTGAAAAGGTTGTATACCCACATGCCATCAGACTTGAGTTCCCTTGTACAAATAATGAAGATTATGACCAAGGATTCAGAGTTGGTAATAAATCAGATCACTCAGAAGTATAATATTAAAAAGGAAAGGCTCAAGCTATATTTCAAAAGAGTAAATGAATTAATGGAGGATTTTAGTTCCTTCAATATATATTTTATCCCAAGGGATAAAAAAAATAAAAATAATAATCTTTAGCATTGGTCACTTCACTGTCAAATCCAGATGATATCCAAAGTGAAACATATTTTCAAGTGAAAAGAGTTTTCCAACCCTCAGTTCCAGATAACCAAGATTATCTCCAAGTGTTTGAGAATGATGAAGACTTAAAAGATTTTCTAGCAAATCAAAATGATGATGAAAATGATAATATTTCTCCTGTTCCAAATAATTGTGTCCAATCCGAGTCTCTTTTCACGAGAGATGATCATACAAAAATCCTCAAGGAAGAAGTATAAGTATGGCAAGTATAAGAAACAAAGAAAGTCAATATTCGAACTGGCAGTTCCCCAAAGTACGTAAAATTGGGAGTTGATTGTACATATGAATAACTTGATCAATATATCACCCTTTTTAAAGAATATTTTGATGTTTTTTCTTGGAGTTATGATGACTTAAAATCCTATGATAAATCAATATTTCAACATATTATTCGATTAAGAGAAGGAGAAAAACCCTTTAAGAATAAAATACGAATGATGAATCCTAAGTTAAAACCATTGGTGAATATAGAGTTGGAAAAATTGAATAAAGATGGAATAATATATCCCATCAGACATTCAATCTGGCTCTTAAACCCAGTGGTTGTGAGGAAAAATATAGGGGACATTCAGATGTGCGTGGATTTTAGAGATCTCAATAAATCAAGTGTAAAAGACAATTATCCTATTCCTAGCATGGAATTCCTTCTTCAACAAGTTACAAAATCTTCTTGTATGTACATTTTAGATGGATTTTTTGGATATAATAAATTTTTAGTTGCAGAGGAAGACAGGCCTAAGACGACTTTCATAGCACCATGGGCGACATATGTGTATGCTCAGATGCCATTTAGTTTGAAAAATTCTGTAACTACTTTCCAAAGGGCTATAGACCACACATTCAAAGGTTTGATAGGAATATTCATGGAATATTACCATGATGATCTAATGGTCCATTCAAAGGCAAGAAATGAACATATCCATCATCCGAGGCAAGCGTTTGAAAGCCGTAGATTGTATGTGGTTTCTCTGAATCTGAAGAAATGTTTGTTTGCTGTAGCTGAAGGAAATTTGTTGGGGGCATATTTTCTACAAAGAATGAATTTATATTGATCCAGAGAGGGTCAGGGCTATCAATGAACTCAATGTTCCATCTTCTAAGAAAGGAGTGCGGTCATTTTTTGGAAAGAAAAATTTTGTGTGGAGGTTTTTTCTTGATTATGTGAGCATAGTAAAACCGATTAATATATTGTTAAAGAAAGACTAGAGGTTTGAATGGAATTTTGATACATAGTAGGCATTTAACAACATCAAAAGGGAAATTACCACAACACCGATGCTCATCAACCAAGATTTTCAAAGAGACTTTATCATGTATTATTTTGCTACAAAAATTGTCATGGCATTAGTCCTGACCCAAAGAAATGTTAAAGGTGAAGAGTTACCAATCAACTTTATGAGTAAGAACCTCCATGAATACGTATTAAGATATTCAGAGTTGGAGAAGCAATCCTTGTCTCTCGTGAAAGAAGTAGCGCATTTTTAGAACTATATTTTAAATTTTCATGTCATAGTATATGTTCCATATTCTCTAGTACATATGCTTTTGAACCATCAACTAAGAGAAGAGAAGTGAGTGAATTGGTTGGAAAAACTTTAAGAATATGACATTGGAATCAAGCCTTTGAAGGCAGTCAAAGGACAAGGATTGTGCAAATTCATTGCGGATAGTGATTCCCTGAATGGATTAATTTTGGTTTCAATTGGAAAGCCTATATATGGATCGAAGTGGTACAAAGATATTGTATTCTATTTAAAATCTGGTCAATCCCCCATCAACATCACTCCAAAGGAAATAAAAGCTTTAAAGATGAATTCAAGTCACTATGTGTTGATTGTTGAAATATTGTTCAAAAGAAACTATGATGGCATGCTATTGAGATGTGTAGATGAAAGGAAGGCCCAAGAACTAATACAATAGTTTCATGAAGGCATACGTGGAGGAAATTTTACGCATACTTCTACAACACATAAAATAATAAGAGCTGGATATTATTGGCCACCAATTTTCAAAAACTCATATGTGATGGTGAGAAGATGCCTTCCCCATCAATAATTATTAGGAAAGATGAAGAGGTATGCAATGACTTTGCAACCCATATCGGTAGAACAACCATTCACACAATGGGGGTCATATGCCATTGGGCCAATAAATCCAAAATCAAGTAAGAGACACATATATATTCTTTCTTCTACAGACTATTTCATGAAATGGAAGGAGGCAACAACATTGAAAAAGGATGATTCTGACGAATTGATTAAATTCCTCACGGATAATATCTTGTCGATATTTTTTGTTCCATAGAAACTTATTACGGAAAATGACTAAATTTTCATTGGATCAAAGCTCACAAAATTTTGCAGAGAATATGGCATTGTGATGGGACAATCATCAAATTATTATCCACAAGGGAATGGCCTTGTCGAGTCTACAAATAAGACATTGATTCAAATCCTAAAGAAAACTATTGATCGAAATCAGAAAAAATGGCACTTGAAGTTGACGAATGCTTAATGGGAAAGTAGAATGACGCTGAAGGATAGCACTGGGATGTCTCCTTACATGTTGGTTTATGGAAAGGAAGCAAAGATGCCAATCAACCTTGAATTGAATGCTTTGACTTATGTTGTCAACCTGGAGGATGCTGAAGATACTCCCCCTTTGCATAAGAGATTGAATCAATTGTTGATATTAGAAGAAGAAAGAAGTGAGGCTTTGAAGAAAATATCAAAGAGGCAACAAAATGTTAAGAAATATTTTGACCAAAGTGCAACAATCAAGAGCTTTCAAAAGGGAGAATTGGTGTTGCTTTGGAACAAAGCGAAAGAAAATCCATCAATGCATATGAAGTTCGAAGCACTTTGGATTGGGCCTTATCTCATTGAGAAAATTCTGATTTTCAACTCATACACGTAGAAATATATGAAGGGAAAGATGTTGATGTTTCATGTCAACGAGAAACACTTGAAAAGTTTCTTCTCTTGAGTTACTCTCCTTTCTTTGTACATATTTTTTATTTTTAATTTTGTACATTCCCATTATTTCAACTCCATTTCCCAAAGGATAAAACATTTGGTCGTGAGATTCTAGATTCTTGACAACCCATAGGGGGTTATCATCCCATAGTTGGAGCCAATTGTTGAACCCTTTTTTTTCTTTCCCTTTCTTTCTATTTTCCCTTTTCTTTTCTTACCCCTTCTTTTCCCCTTCTATAAATTTCCTTCCAGAATCCTTCATATCCCCTTTTCCCTTTCTTTGTTGTATCAATATTACCATACTTAGTCATTTTAACCATGTTCACAGGTTGGCGGACTCACATACTTTTACACTTGTATTATGTTCCCTTCACCCACATATTAGTCTACCCCAACACTTAGTTTATTTTTGTATCACATAATTTTAGACTCGTAGACTCGTGGACTTACATGTTATGCTTCCACTCCTCTCACAACCTGCCCAACGTATCTCAACACTTAACCATATCATCTATTTGGACTTTCAGAATTTCCTTTCCATTCTAATCATTCACTTTGACTCTCTGTCGTCACATGTCTCTTATTTCAATTTATCGAGTCACATTTAATGCTATCTTTATGGACTTAAATACTGAATTCATTTATGAAAGGGTTGTTAATTAATGGTGTTTATATCGAGAAAAATCACATTTATTTCAAGATAATGATTTATTCGAAATAAATCTAACTTAAAATAAATTTACTGTGCAAAGTAATATTACAATAAAATCTCACGAGCTCAATGAAGTTAGTCATGTGAAAACAACGGTTTTGTAGAGATACCTTGAACCTCTTCACCAGAGAAGATCAAAACTATCATTGGTCTCGATCATATTAGTACTATTCAAATGTGCTGGGTAAAGAAAACAACAAGGTGTGGACTTAAAAGATAGTTCTTGCAGGTTGCATCCCATAGGTCCTTGAATGCAAATATATCGTCACCCGATGCATCAAAAAATTTATCCAGAACAAAAGGGCTATCCAATTGCAGAGAAGTTCTCCTGTTTCCTTGGTGCCTTCAATATTTAGGGAGATGTTGAAATTGCCAGAGCCAAACCTGGATTACAAAGGGGAAGAAGTCAAGAATTTTCTAAAAAGTAAAAATAATGGAATCAAAATTCTTCAAGAATATTTACACGATCCTGCATCAATGCCAGAACATATATCCAAGATTCAAGTAAGTTCTTTGAGAAATCCCTACAAAGAAATTGCTTGGTTATTTACTTGAATTGCTGGCCAAGACTCTATAGAAATCATTCCTCGATTGGAATTTTGTATATTGCATTTCACAGTTCACGAAAACACAATCTTCAACAGGGTGAAGATTATTTCAAATGATATTACTGCACAACTGACAAATTTCAAGACTGAGATTTTTTTTTACATGTCATCTTATTTGGTATTTTCTATCACCAGTTGCCATACTTTTAAGGGTTTAAATATTGTGAGAAGGGTAAAATTAAATGTGGACCTTGTGACCATGTGGTATCAATATATGTGGAGGTAGAAGGTTGGCCACCATTTCTATGAAGTATACAATGATTTTGTGTCTAAATTCAATAAGCTATTGTTTGGGGAAGATACTTTGTTAGGGTCCTAACCCGCACATAGGTAGAACAATATATTCGAATGTAATAAAGGTCAATATTAATAAGAACTTTCAATAAAATAGAATAAGGCGGATGTAAGAATACTTAATAAAAGCTTCTGCTCCTAGAAAGATCTTCCTCTAGATTCTTCTTTTTAGTATAAATAGGAGTCGAGGGTATGAGAACCCCAACTTGGATATTATTGTAATAGAGATCTTCTCAACTGGAGGTTGCCCCCTCGAAGAGGCCTGTGAACATTGCTTTCAGATTCAAAGTGCTATTTCTGTTATTATTCTCTTATCATTTCAGTGCTATTGTGGTGAATTTTCTGGTTATATTGCTGTTATTCTGCCATTTCTAGCATTTTATTTCTGTTCTGCATACATTTTACATCTAGTATATTACAAGTGGTATCATAGCACTTTCCTCGACAGAAAGTGTGGGTTAATTTTTTTTTCCAGGGTAGAGATGTATTCCGACATCTTTAATCCACTGAGATTTGTCGTTACTCGCATAAACTCGTGGTTGAGGGATTCATACACATAGGAAATACAAGTGGTACTTAAGCGCACATCTGTTGGCCACCCTTGTAACCCTTGTTGGTACCCCTTTGAGTGGTAGTGCATTAGAAAAAACCTATGTACGGATCGACCTATATTACCTAAAGCCCTCTTCAGATAAACTGATCGATCGCCTGACGGTTATAGTGTCACCGAGAACAACACTCGGGAAGATACTCTCTAGTACCTGGGTAGTTGGGTAGTACGATTAAGGGTACGATCTATCCTCCTTAGTTAGTGCCTTGAGATATTGGGCCAAGTACTACTGTTGGACCCCACACGTATATTAGAGAGCTATAGCACAGGGCAAACCCTTGTCTGTAGAACCCTTGAATACCTAACCCTTGGGGACGGAAACATAAAAAAATTAAAACAGACAAGATCTATTGCCACGCAACTGTGTTCGGGTTGCCAAGTAAATACACATTTCTTTCTGGCTAAGAATTTGGGCATTTTCTCTCTGCATTATTCTTTAGACCGGAGTATAACTCTGTAGGTGTAAAAAAAAATAAAAGAAAAATAAAAAAAAGTCTGGAAATTTTTTCACCATTATTTGAGACCTATTCCATTGGATTCATCTCTTCTCCCTTATCACATTCATCCATATCATTTTTCGGAAAAAAATTTGACCCCGCCTGCCCCTTTTCAGTTCCCCCATCCTCATGGCCCATACCCATAGCCAAGACTTGGAAGCTCGCTTCAACACCTTGCAATCTGGTCTCATCGAAACCCAACAAGAAGTGAAACAAATCAGTGCCAATGTTGCAGCCATCAATACAACCATGCAGTCCTCAATGGAGGAAATCAAACAAGACCTCACCACCCAGCTTGAATCAGTCTTTTCAGCACTCTGCACCAAACTGCATATCCCTACAGATAACCCTTCGTCTTCCTCACCTCCACATCCTGAAGGTGACCATTCCTCTCATTCCAATAACTTTTAGAACCATCACTTTCAACGTGACCTACGCCTTCCGCGGGTGTATGTGACCAAATTTGATGTCTTAGACCCCACTGGTTGGGTAACCCAAATGGAACATTATTTCTCTTTATACGACATTACAGATGACTTGTCCAAACTCCGGTATGGTGTTCTCCATCTAGATCAAGAACGCTGGCAATGGTGGCAATGGAGAAAAACTTGTCGTCAAGGGTATATTGCTTGGACACACTTTGTGGCAGAGCTTTATGAATGCTTTGACACTGACACCAACCATTTGGGCCATTTGACAAAGTTGAAACAATTAGGAGCAGTGGAAGACTTTATAGCTTCCTTTGAGCGCCTGACTTTTAGAAAAGAGGGCATGTCTGATGCCTTTTTTCGAGACTGTTTTATCAGCGGCCTCAAGGATGAGATTCAGGCCCATGTCCTCATGGATCAGCCTTAGAGTTGGGTGGAGGATACTAAAAGAGATAAAGAAGCACAACACGTTGTATCTTCTCAAAACTAAAAACCCTCCTTTATCCCTCGCCCTAAACCAGTAAATCCCACTACTCCCTTTGCTCCATTAAAGATCCAAAAATTGACCAGGGATGAAATGGATGAACGCCAACTCAAAGGACTTTGTTATATCTGTGATGACAAATATTTCCCAGGCTACAAGTGTAAAGAACAAAATATTTTTATGGCCATCTCCGAGGATATTTTGGAAGAGGATGTAGAAACTCCCCTTGTGTCTAAGTCACCAGAATCCACTAACATAACCACTCCCTCAGACCCTCCTGAAGTAGAACCGGTCATTTCCCTCAATGCTCTCACTGGATTCTCCGCTCCCCAAACCCTTAAGCTAATCGGTTACATCAAGCATCATAAGGTCATTATTCTGGTTGTTAGTGGCAACACCCATAATTTTATTCATCGCAACATTGCCCAAGAAACTCATTGCTACATCCATGCCATCAATAATTTCCAAATCATGATTTCCAATGGTGGTTCCATGAAATGTGGAGGGAATTGTGAAAATGCGAGTCTCCAAATTGGTGACTACCACCTGAAATCCCATATGTTTTCTATCGACATGGGAGGTTGTGATATTGTGTTGGGTGCAGACTGGCTAAGGAATTTGGGTCCCATTCTCATGGATTTTAAAGACTTAACCATGCAATTCGACCAGGAGGGCCACCAATATAAGTTCCAAGGCATAACTGTCGGTTCACCTGAGATCATTAGTTCCCATCACATGGAAAATCTTCTCAGAAAAGGTCATTTTTCTGTTATCGCCCAACTCCATGCCATACAAGCAACATAGACACCCTCAGTCCCACAAGACCTCCAAGTCATCCTTTCTAAACATAAATTGGTATTTTCCACTCCCCAATGAATCCCTCCTTCCTGTGGTGTTCATGATCATTCCATTCCCCTTGTACCCAGAAGCCTTCCTCCCAATATCCGTTCGTATCGTCACCCCTTTTCCCAAAAAAATGAAATTGAGAAAATGGTCCAGGAACTCCTTAATGTAGGAATTATCCGCCCTAGTACGAGCCCCTACTCTTCTCCTGTGGTCATGGTCCTAAAGAAAGAAGTTTCTTGGCGAAAGTGTCCTGAATTCCGTGCCCTCAACAAACTTACTACCAAAGACAAATTCCCCATTCCTGTCATTGATGACCTCCTGGATGAATTGAGTGGCGCCCAATTCTTCACTAAATTGGATCTTCGTTCGGTCTACCACCAGATACATATGAAAGAGGAAGACATTCCCAAGACTTCCTTTAGAACTCATGAGGGCCATTATGAGTTTTTGGTTATTCCCTTTGGCTTGTGTAATGCCCCCTCCACCTTCCAAAGCCTCATGAATCATGTCTTCCATCCTTTTCTCCGCCATTTTGTGGCCAAGGATTCAGAGTTGGTAATAAATCATATCACTCATAAGTATAATATTAAAAAGGAAAGGCTCAAGCTATATTTCAAAAGAGTAAATGAATTAATGGAGGCTTTTAGTTCCTTCAATATATATTTTATCCCAAGGGATAAAAAAAAAAAATAGTCTTTAGCATTGGCCGCTTCATTGTCAAATCTAGATGATATCCAAAGTGAAACATATTTTCAAGTGAAAAGATTTTTCCAACCCTTAGTTCCAGATAACCAAGATTATCTCCAAGTGTTTGATAATGATGAAGACTTAAAAGATTTTCTAGCAAATCAAAATGATGATGAAAATGGTAATATTTCTCTTGTTCCAAATAATTGTGTCCAATCTGAGTCTCTTTTCATGAGAGATGATCAAACAAAAATCCTCAAGGAAGAAGTATAAGTATGGAAAGTACAAGAAACAAAGAAAGTCAATATTCAAATTGGCAGTTCCCCAAAGTACATAAAATTGGGAGTTGATTGTACATCTGAAGAACTTGATCAATATATCACCCTTTTTAAATAATATTTTGATGTTTTTTCTTGGAGTTATGATGACTTAAAATCCTATGATAAATCAACATTTCAACATATTATTCGATTAAGAGAAAGATAAAAACCCTTTAAGAATAAAATACGAATGATGAATCCTAAGTTAAAACCGTTGGTGAATATAGAGTTGGAAAAATTGAATAAATCTAGAATAATATATCCCATCAGACATTCAGTATCGCTCTTAAACCCAGTGGTTGTGAGGATAAAGATCGGGGAAATTCGGATGTGCGTGGATTTTAGAGATCTTAATAAATCAAGTGTAAAAGACAATTATCCTATTCCTAGCATGGAATTCCTTCTTCAACAAGTTACAAAATCTTCTTGTATGTACATTTTAGATGGATTTTCGGGATACAATCAATTTTTAGTTGTAGAGGAAGACATGCCTAAGATGACTTTCATAGCACCATGGGCGACATATGTGTATGCTCAGATGCCATTTAGTTTGAAAAATTCTGTAACTAATTTCCAAAGGGCTATAGACCACGCATTCAAAGGTTTCATAGGAATATTCATGGAATATTATTAGGATGATCTAATGGTCCATTCAAAGGCAAGAAATGAACATATCCATCATCCAAGGCAAGCATTTGAAAGCCGTAGATTGTATGTGGTTTCTCTGAATCC
This sequence comes from Picea engelmannii, assembly GCA_009831015.1. Classification (NCBI taxonomy): domain Eukaryota; kingdom Viridiplantae; phylum Streptophyta; class Pinopsida; order Pinales; family Pinaceae; genus Picea; species Picea engelmannii. The sequence goes on along the minus strand of ML787350.1, from coordinate 827,198 downwards.
GAAGAAATGTTTGTTTGTTGTAGTTGAAGGAAAGTTGTTGGGGGCATATTTTCTACAAAGAAGGAATTTATATTGATCCAGAGAGGGTCAGGGCTATCAATGAACTCAATGTTCCATCTTCTAAGAAAGGAGTGCGGTCATTTTTTGGAAAGATAAATTTTGTGTGGAGGTTTTTTCTTGATTATGCGAGCATAGTAAAATTGATTAATATATTGTTAAAGAAATACTAGAGGTTTGAATGGAATTTTGATACATAGTAGGCATTTAACAACATCAAAAGGGAAATTACCACAACACTGATGCTCATCAGCCAAGATTTTCAAAGAGACTTTATCATGTATTATTTTGCTACAAAAATTGTCATGGCATTAGTCTTGGCCCAAAGAAATGTTAAAGGTGAAGAGTTACCAATCAACTTTATGAGTAAGACCCTCCATGAATACGAATTAAGATATTCAGAGTTGGAGAAGCAATCCTTGTCTTTCGTGAAAGAAGTAGCGCATTTTTAGGACTATATTTTAAATTTTCATGTCATAGTATATGTTCCATATTATCTAGTACATATGCTTTTGAACCATCAACTAAGAGAAGAGAAGTGGGTGAATTGGTTGGAAAAAATTTAGGAGTATGACATTGGAATCAAGCCTTTGAAGGCAGTCAAAGGACAAGGATTGTGCAAATTCATTGCGGATAGTGATGACCTGAATGGATTAATTTCAGTTTCAATTGGAAAGCCTATATATGGATCGAAGTGGTACAAAGATATTGCATTCTATTTAAAATCTGGTCAATTCCCAATCAACATCACTCCAAAGGAAATAAGAGCTTTAAAGATGAATTCAAGTCACTATGTGTTGATTGTTGAAATATTGTTCAGAAGAAACTATGATGGAATGCTATTGAGATGTGTAGATGAAAGGAAGGCCCAAGAACTGATACAATAGTTTCATGAAGGCATACATGGAGGAAATTTTATGCATACTTCTACAACACATAAAATAATAAGAGCTAGATATTATTGACCATCAATTTTCAAAAACTTATATGTGACGGTGAGAAGATGCCTTCCCCATCAACAATTATCAGGAAAGATGAAGAGGTCTGCAATGACTTTGCAACCCATATCGGTAGAAAAATTATTCACACAATGGGGGTCATACGCTATTGGGCCAATAAATCCAAAATCAAGTAAGGGGCACATATATATTCTTACTTCTCCAGACTATTTCATGAAATGGAAGGAGGCAACAACATTGAAAAAGGATGATTTTGACGAATTGATTAAATTCCTCAAGGATAATATCTTGTCGATATTTTTTGTTCCATAGAAAATTATTACAGAAAATGGCTCAATTTTCATTGGATCAAAGCTCACAAAATTTTGCAGAGAATATGACATTGTGATGGGAAAATCATCAAATTATTATCGACAAGGGAATGACCTTGTCAAGTCTACAAATAAGACATCGATTCAAATCCTAAAGAAGACTATTAATCGAAATCAGAAAAAATGGCACTTGAAGTTGACGAATGCTTTATGGGAAAGTAGCATGACGCTGAAGGATAGCACTGGGATGTCTCCTTACATGTTGGTTTAGGGAAAGGAAGCAAAGATGCCAATCAACCTTGAATTGAATGCTTTGACTTATGTTGTCAACCTAGAGGACGCTGAAGATACTCCCCTTTGCATAAGAGATTGAATCAATTGTTGATATTAGAAGAAGAAAGAAGCGAGGCTTTGAAGAAAATATCAAAGAGGCAACAAAATGTTAAGAAATATTTTGACCAAAGTGCAACAATCAAGAGATTTCAAAAGGGAGAATTGGTGTTGCTTTGGAACAAAGCGAAAGAAAATCCATCAATGCATATGAAGTTCAAAGCACTTTGGATTGGGTGCCATCTCATTGAGAAAATTCTGAGTTTCAACTCATACACACAAAGATATATGAAGGGAAAGATGTTGATGTTTCATGTCAACGAGAAACACTTGAAAATTTTCTTTTCTTGAGTTACTCTCCTTTCTTTGTACATATTTTTAATTTTTAATTTTGTACATTCCCACTGTTTCAACTCCATTTCCCAAAGGATAAAACATCCAGTCGTGAGATTCTAGATTCTTGACAACCCATAGGGGGTTATCATCCCATAGTTGGAGCCAATTGTTGAACCCCTTTTGTTCTTTCCCTTTCTTTCTATTTTCGCTTTTCTTTTCTTACCCCTTCTATAAATTCCTTCCCAAATCCTCCATATCCCCTTTTCCCTTTATTTGTTGTATCAATATTACCATACTTAGTCATTTTCACCATGTTCATATGTTGGTGGACTCACATACTTTTACACTTGTATTATGTTCTCTTCACCCACATATTAGTCTACCCCAACACTTAGTTTATTTTTGTATCACATAATTTCAGACTCGCGGACTTGTGGACTTACATGTTATGCTTCCACTCCTCTCACAACCTGCCCAACGTATCTCAACACTTAACCATATCATCTATTTGGACTTTCAGACTTTCCTTTCCATTCTAATCATTCACTTTGACTCTCTGTCGTCACATGTCTCTTATTTCAATTTTATCGAGTCACATTTAATGCTATCTCTATGGACTTAAATACTGAATTAATTTATGAAAGGGTCATTAATTAATGGTGTTTATATCGAGAAAAATCACATTTATTTCAAGATAATGATTTATTCGAAATAAATCTAACTTAAAATAAATTTACTGTGCAAAGTAATATTACAATAAATCTCACCAGCTCAATGAAGTTAGTCATGTGAAAACAACAGTTCCGTGGAGATACCTTGAACCTCTTCGCCAGAGAAGATCAAAACTATCATTGGTCTCGTTCATATTAGTACTATTCAAATATGCTAGGTAAATAAAACAACAAGTTGTGGACTTCAAATATAGTTCTTGTAGGTTGCATCCCAGAGGTCCTTGAATGCAAAGATATCGTCGCCCGATGCATTGAAAAATTTATCCAGAACAAAAGGGATATCCAATTGCAGAGAAGTTCTCTTGTTTCCATGGTGCCTTCAATATTTAGGGAGATGTTGAAATTGCCAGAGCCAAACCTGGATTACAAAGGGGAAGAAGTCAAGATTTTTCTAAAAAGTAAAAATAATGGAATCGAAATTCTTCAAGAATATTTACACGATCCTGCATCAATGCCAGAAGATATATCCAGGATTCAGGTAAGTTCTTTGAGAAATACCTACAAAGAAATTGCCTTGTTATTTACTTGAATTGTTGGCCAAGACTCTATAGAAATCATTCCTTGATTGGAATTTTGTATATTGCATTTCACAGTTCACGAAAACACAATCTTCAACAAGGCGAAGATTATTTCAAATGATATTACTGCACAACTGAAAAATTTCAAGACTGAGAAGAAATTTTACATGTCATCTTATTTGGTATTTTCTATCACCAGTTGCCATACTTTTAAGGGTTTAAATATTGTGAGAAGGGTAAAAGTAAAGGTGGACCCTGTGACCATGTGGTATCAATATATGTGGAGGCAGAAGGTTGGCCACCATTTCTATGAAGTATACAATGATTTTGTGTCTAAATTCAATAAGCTATTGTTTGGGGAAGATACTTTGTTAGGGTCCTAACCCGCACATAGGTAGAACAATATATTCAGATGTAATAAAGGTCAATATTAATAAGGCATTTTAATAAAATAGAATAAGGAAGATGTAAGAAGACCTAATAGAAGCTTCCACTCCTAGAAAGATCTTCTTCTAGATGCTTCTTTTTAGTATAAATAGGAGTCGAGGCTATGAGAACCCCAGCTTGGATATTATTGTAATAGATCTCTGCTCAACTAGAGGTTGCCCCCTCGAAGAGGCCCGTGAACATTGCTTTTAGATTAAAAGTGCTATTTCTGTTATTATTCTCTTATCATTTCAGTGCTATTGTGGCGAATGTTCTGGTTATATTGCTATTATTCTACCATTTCTAGCATTTTATTTCTGTTCTGCATACATTTTATATCTGGTATATTACAAGTGGTATCCGAGCACTTTCCTCGGCAGAAAGTGTGGGTTAATTTTTTTTTTTAGGGTAGAGACGTATTCCGACATCTTTAATCCACAGAGATATGTCGTTACTCACATAAACCCGTGGTTGAGGGATTCATACACGCAGGAAATACAAGTGGTACTTAAGCGCACATCTGTTGGCCACCCTTGTAACCCTTGTTGGTACCCCTTCGAGTGGTAGTGCATCAGAAAGCACCTGTGTATGGATTGACTTAGATTACCCGAAGCCCTCTTTAGATAAACTGATCGGCCACTTGATTGCTATAGTGTCACCGAGAACAACACTCGAGAAGATACTCTCTAGTACCTGGGTAGTCGGGTAGTACGGCTAAGGGTACGATCTATCCTCCTTAGTTAGTGCCTTGAGATATTGGGCCAAGTTCTACTGTTGGACCCCGCACATATATTAAAGAGCTATAGCACAGGGCAAACCCTTGTCTGTAGAACCCTTGAATACCTAACCCTTGGAGACAGAAACATAAACAAATTAAAACAGAGAAGATTTATTGTTGCGCAACTGTGTCCGGGTTTCCAAGTAAATACACATTTCTTTCTGGTTAAGAATTTGGGAATTTTCTCTCTGCATTATTCTTTAGACCAAAGTATAACTCCGCAGGTGTAAAAATAAATAAAAGAAAAAAAAAAAAGTCTGGAAATTTTTTCACCATTATTTGAGACCTATTCCATTGGATTAATCTCTTCTCCCTTATCACATTCATCCATATCATTTTTCGGAAAACAATTTGACCCCACCCACCCCTTTTCAGTTCCCCCATCCTCATGGCCCATACCCATAGCCAAGACTTGGAAGCTCACTTCAACACCTTGCAATCTGGTCTCATCGAAACCCAACAAGAAGTGAAACAACTCAGTGCCAATGTTGCAGCCATTAATACAACCATGCAGTCCTCAATGGAGGAAATCAAACAAGACCTCACCACCCAGCTTGAATCAGTATTTTCGACACTCTGCACCAAACTGCATATCCCTACAGATAACCCTTCATCTTCCTCACCTCCACATCTTGAAGGTGACCATTCCTCTCATTCCAATAAATTTCAAAACCATCACTTTCAACATGACCTGCACCTTCCACGATGGGATGTGACCAAATTTGATGGCTTAGAACCCATTGGTTGGGTAACCCAAATGGAACATTATTTCTCTTTATACGACATTACAGATGACTTGTCCAAACTCCGATATGGTGTTATCCATCTAGATCAAGAACGGTGGCAATGGTGGCAATGGAGAAAAACTTCTCGTCAAGGGTATATTGTTTGGATAGACTTTGTGGCAGAGCTTTATGAATTCTTTGACACTGACATCAACCATTTGGGTTGTTTGACAAAGTTGAAACAATTAGGAGCAGTGGAATACTTTATAGCTGCCTTTGAGTGCCTGACTTTTAGAACAGAGCGCATGTCTGATGCCTTTTTCTGAGACTGTTTTATCAGCGGCCTCAAGGATGAGATTTAGGCCCATGTCCTCATGGCTCAACCTCAGATTTGGGTGGAGGATACTAAAATAGATAAAGAAGCACACCAGGTTGTATCTTCTCAAAACCCAAAACCCTCCTTTATCCCTCACCCTAAAGCAGTAAATCCCACTACTCCCTTTGCTCCATTAAAGATCCAAAAATTGACCAGGGCTGAAATGGATGAATGCCAACTCAAAGGCCTTTGTTATAACTATGATAACAAATATTTCCCAGGCCACAAGTGCAAAGAACAAAATATTTTTATGGCCATCTCCGAGGATATTTCGGAAGAGGATGTAGAAACTCCCCTTGTGTCTGAGTCACTTGAATCCACTGACATAACCCCTCCCTTAGACCCTCCTGAAGTAGAACCGGTCATTTCCCTCAATCCTCTCACTGGCTTCTCCGCTCCCCAAACCCTCAAGCTAATCGGTTACATCAAGCATCAAAAGGTCATTATTCTGGTTGATAGTGGCAACACCCATAATTTTATTCATCGCGACATTGCCCAAGAAACTCATTGCTACATCCATGCCATCAATAATTTCCAAATCATGATTTCCAATGGTGGTTCCATGAAATGTGGAGGGCGTTGTGAAAATGTGCGTCTCCAAATTGGTAACTACCACCTGAAATCCTATATGTTTTCTATCGACATGGGAGGTTGTGATATTGTGTTGGGTGCAGACTAGCTAAGGACTTTGGGTCCCATTCTCATGTATTTTAAAGACTTAACCATGGAATTCGACTAGGAGGGCCACCAATATAAGTTCCAAGGCATAACCGCCGGTTCACCTGAGATCATTAGTTCCCATCACATGGAAAAGCTTCTCAGAAAAGGTCATTCTGGTGTTATCGCCCAACTCCATGCCATACAAGCAACATAGACACCCTCGGTCCCGCAAGACCTCCAAGCCATCCTTTCTAAACATCAATTGGTATTTTCCACACCCCAAGGACTCCCTCCTTCCTGTGGTGTTCATGATCATTCCATTCCCCTTGTACTCGGAAGCCTTTCTCCCAATATCTGTCTGTATTGTCACCCCTTTTCCAAAAAAAATGAAATTGAGAAAATGGTCCAGGAATTCCTTAATGTAGGCGTTATCCTCCCTAGTACGAGCCCCTACTCTTCTCCTGTGGTCATGGTCCTAAATAAATAAGGTTCTTGGCGAATGTGTCTTGACTTCCGTGCTCTTAACAAACTTACCATCAAAGACAAATTCTCCATTCCTGTCATTGATGACCTCCTGGATGAATTGAGTGGCACCCAATTCTTCACTAAACTGGATCTTCATTCAGGCTACCACCAAATACGTATGAAATAGGCATACATTCCCAAGACTTCCTTTAGAACTCATGAGGGCCACTATGAGTTTTTGGTCATTCCCTTTGGCTTGTGTAATGGCCCCTCCACCTTCCAAAGCCTCATGAATCATGTCTTCCATCCTTTTCTCTTCCATTTTGTCTTAGTTTTCTTTGATGATATCCTCATATATAGAAAAACCTGGATAGACCATCTTGCTCATGTGGATCGAGTTCTCCATCTACTCTCTCAGCACCAAGTTTTCCCAAAATAGTCTAAATGTGGTTTTGGCACCTCAGAAGTAGAATACTTGGGTCATCTGGTTGGAAAGGATGGAGTCAGGGTGGATCCTAAAAATATTGAAGCTATGCAATACCGGCCTCACCCAAACACTCTTAAGATCTTACGTGGATTTCTGGGTTAATATGGTATTATCACAAGTTTGTTAAGAATTATGGGAAGATTGCAACACCTCTCACTATTCTCCTAAAAAATAACTCTTTCACTTGGACTCCAGCTGCTGCTCAAGCTTTTCAAACCTTGAAGATGGCCATGTGCACCACTCCAGTCCTCGCCCTTCCGGATTTCACAAAGACCTTTGTGTTGGAATGTGATGCCTCAGGGAAAGGAATTGGTGCTGTCCTTATGCAAGAGGGTCGACCTTTGGCCTTTACCAGCAAGCAACTATCTGAAAGAAATCTGGGCAAATCCATCTATGAAAACGAAATGTTGGCTATTCTGCATGCTTTTGATCTGTGGCACCCTTATCTATTGGGGAAACGTTTCCAAATTAAGGTAGACCATAAAATCCTCAAGTATTTTCTGGAACTATGCATTTCCCCCCCAGGACAACAAAAATGGGTGACTAAGCTCTTTGGATATGATTATGAGATCATTTACAAGAAAGGAAAAGACAATGTGGTTGCGGATGCACTTTCCCGCAAATATGAAGATGAAGGATCCCTTTTTTCTCTTTCATTCATTGTCCCATATTGGCTCCAATCCATTCACAAGGAATGGCTACAAGATCCGAAAAGTTCGCAGCTGATCCAACAGTTACAGTCTAATGCTCCAGCTTCCCCAGGGTACTCTTGGCTCCATGATGAACTTCGATACAAAGGCTATTTGTATTTAAGTAAACAATCAAAGTTTAAATCCACGGTACTTTCTGAGCTTCATGCTACACCCACCGCAGGGCACTCCAGGTTCACCAAAACTTATGACAGGGTCAAACGTTCCTTTTTCTGGGATGGTATGAAACATGACATTCGTAATTTTGTCACTGAATGTGATGTATTTCAACGCAACCAGGGAGAAGCAATCAAATATCTGGGCACACTACAACAACTCGCGATTCCATCTGCTATTTGGAAGGATATCTCTATGGATTTTATTACCGGCTTACCCAAATCTGGAAATAAATGAGTCATCATGGTGGTTGTTGATTGCCTTTCCAAGTATTCTCATTTTTGCGCCCTTCAACACCCGTTTACAACATCCACGGTGGCTCAAATTTTCATGGATAAGGTCTTCAAGATTCATGGCATGCCGCACTCTATTGTTTCTGATCGTGACCCAACTTTCACAAGCAATTTTTGGCAAGAACCGTTCAAGATACAAGGCACCGAATTGCATCTCAGCACAACTTATCATCCCCAAACTGATGGCCAAACAAAAGTTGTCAACAAGTGTTTGGAAATATATTTGAGGTGTTTTGCGTCGAAAAAGAAAAATCAGTGGGCTCAATGGTTACCCTTAGCTGAATGGTGGTACACCACTTCATACGATATAGCTACACACATGACTCCTTTTGAAGCAATATATGGACATAAACCACCTTACCAGGTGCCTCGAAGGTCCAAGCGGTTGACCTAACACTTACAGCTCGAGAGGCTATTCTCTATACACTCAAAGATAATTTGGTCATGGCATAGAATTGCATGAAGCAACAAGCAGATCAAGGTCTCTCTGAACGTCAATTTGTAGAAGGGGATCAAGGGTTTCTTCGACTGCAACCTTACAAGCAAACTTCCCTCAAGGCCGAGCATTGTCAGAAGCTAGTACCCAAATTTTATGGTCCTTATACCATTCTCAAGCATGTGGGACAAGTATATTATCAGTTAGATTTGCCCAACCATTCAAAGCTACAACCTATTTTTCATGTTTCATGCTTAAAGAAGGTGATTGGAGCTAAGTGCCAAATTCAAACCAACCTTCCAGAGTTAGCTGAAGAAGGATCCATTTGGCTACAACCAAAAGTATTTTTGGATCAGTGTGAGTGTCTCCTACATCAAAGAACCATCAAGGAAGTGATAGTCCAGTGGAAAGATACAACTCTAGCAGATGCCACTTGGGAACCAACTACCATTCTGCAACAATTTCCTCATCTCAAGCCTTGAAGACAAGGTTGGTTTTAAGGGGGTGGACATGTTAGGGTCCTAACCCGCACATAGGTAGAACAATATATTCGGATGTAATAAAGGTCAATATTAATAAGGCCTTTCAATAATATAGAATAAGGCGGATGTAAGAAGACCTAATAGAAGCTTCCGCTTCTAGAAGGATCTTCCTCTAGATGTTTATTTTTAGTATAAATAGGAGTCGAGGGTATGAGAACCCTAGCTTGGATATTATTGTAATAGAGCTCTGATCAACTGGAGGTTTCCCCCTTGAAGAGGCCCGTGAACACTGCTTTCATATTCAAAGTGCTATTTTTGTTATTATTCTCTTATCATTTCAGTGCTATTGTGGTGAATGTTCTGGTTATATTGCTGTTATTCTGCCATTTCTAGCATTTTATTTCTGTTCTGCATACATTTTATATCTGGTATATTACATACTTCCCGACTCTCATTGGAGGCGTCAACTTTTCTTAAAGGGAAAGGAAATCTTGAAAAAAGGGAGGATTATAATATCATCAAGGTTTTCTGTTCTAACGAAAAAACCCATTTTTCTTCCATATTATGTATCTGATAATTTGTTTATTATTGAAATGTCTAGACAATAAAATTTTGGTTTCACATCTTTTCTGAGAAAAAAAAAACAATTCATACCTCTTCCTTAAAAAGTTGGTGAAATTATTCTCAGATAAATTTCTAAGATTGATGAATATGCTACCTATTTCGACCATTCCAACTTGAGATATGCAGAGGAAATCAAGGGGTTTGACCCTAGTCATCTTTTTTACAATAATTTGATTTCAGTTGGGATCAACTCTGCACTCATAAAATCATTTGTAAGTTGAGAAGAGGATAATGATATCCATAAACCTAATAATCAAGAAGCTGACAGAGACTTTGACGATATAGAAACTATCATAAGTACCACAAAACATCACAAGGAAAGAGGTAAGCCTTCAAATGAGAAGAATACTTAGTCACCAACTGTTTCTCAAAGAAGTGTTATACCCAAGATAAACCCTCAGCTCAAACATCACAACAAAGAAAAATACATAGTAATAATTAAGGGGATGATGAAGAAAGAAACCCTCCTTAGGGGAACTTAGAGAACCCCCACAAGTTAAATATTAAAATAAAATGAACTAATTCACAACAAGAGGGAGGAGAAACACATGCACTTGGAAATGATTTATTATTTGATACTATGGACTTGTATGTGGATATCGAAAATATCACCTTCTCAGATCTAGAAGAACCTACTAGAGAATGTGTAGAACATATTTCCATACTCATGGTCCAGGATGAGATATTTTTATGATGAAGAGACTTTTGTTGTACAAAATTCCTCTTCTGACATAGATGATAAGAAATTGGTCTTTGAAAGAACCACAAAGAGTAAAAGTGGAACGTTTTGGTCTACCATTGATACAAGGAACATGTTTCCTTCTAGATTATCATCCATTCATAAAGTTACAAGGGATGCACTGGATTTTTCAAATGTCAATATGGAGGAAGAAAACGCTTGGTCAAAAGATAAAATTAAAGAATTATAAGAAGCTCTCATGCCTCCACCTATTTTTGCTTCCCCCATTGCCATGATTTGGCCTGAGAAGTTTTTTCAAGAAACCCCAGAGTCAAGTGTTAGAGTCAAGGGAATTTCAAATTGGATTATTTCCACTCAACATTTTGTCAAAGAGAATATTAAGAAAAGGATGTCATTGATTTTACAGTTACAGGATATGGAAAAAATATTTTCCTCTCTCGGTCTGAGAATTCAAAACACTAGGGAATATGTGAATATAGATATGAAAAATGATGAATGTTTTTATACAGATGTGTTGGCAGCAATAATATAATCTCTATTTTTACAAGCTGCCTACACAGGGTCTTTAAATTCTCGTTACTCGTCACGACCTTTCTCACTAAACAACACTTGTCACTTGTTGCTTTCTACATACCTGCTTTTCGATTTTTGTTTTCATGACTATAAGCATGAAAAATCACAGCTGGAATTCACACTTGATTTCGATTTTTGATCAAAGGATAATTGTTCATATGGTCTATTGTCGAATTGTCGTCTTTCGCTATGAACTTGATGATTTTGCTAGTTTATAACTCTTTGTCCCTAGACTCTATTCATTCCTTGGCTACATAAGTATAAAACCTCCACTCTTTTAGTGTTCGATTAATATCAATGGGGTTTTAATTCGTAAATTTTTTTAATGGTTCGATGTCTATTTGAATCTTTGTGATCAAGTTGTGGATATGCATACTATTGTTTTCAACTTCTCTGATCCTTATGCGTACTAATGTGCCAAGGTGTCATTTTAAGTACATCGCGATATTATTAATCTGCATGGCCTCGATCTACATGATCTCTTTCACACGCATGGTAATTAACACTCCTACCTACCATTTCGAGCTGTCTTTGCATTGCATTGAGGAAACTCAGGGCTATGGCTCTGTGTTTTCTCTATCAAACCCTACCTACGATTCCCGTGTTGATTACTTTAAGTTATCCATGGCTCCTGTGGTGAGGATTGATCCCAACGACATCCAGACCTTGTTATCATTTGACAATGCCAGAGATGACTTAGAAAGGAATGGCCGGCGTGTGTTTATTGAAAAGTTCGAGGGTTTTAATCTAAGAGTTGCTCAAGAATTTGCATTGACATTTGATGGTTGTAGAGAAAAAATAGGAGACATCTAGCTTGAGTTAAATGAAGATTTTATAAGACAAGCTACCGGTCTACTAGTTATGGGGAAAAAATGGTTCAAAAACTCAAAGGTTGAAGAGGTTCCCTGGTCATTGTTGTTCACCTCAAGGAGAATTACCAGCTGCGACTGAGGTATGTCTGTCTCAGCTTTAAAACCTATATGGCATGATCTGTTAGCTATTGTGAAACAATTCATTACCTGTGAGGGGAGATATGGGTTGGTTTTCTTGTATCACTTGTGATTGCTTATGAGTTTTATTGATTTCCCCCTGAACATGCCCTATTTCCTCCTTCGAAGTCTATACAAGATGGCAAAGCGGTTTAAAAGGTAGAAGTCTGATTCTAGTTTGTTCCACCATTGTTTAATCAAGATTATTATTATACATCATTTGAGATTAAACAATGATTGTTGGGATGCTTTTCTGTTACGAAATGGTTTTGGTGGTAGTGAGTTGGGACAGGTTGACAAGCCGGTCATCACATAAACCCTCGTGATACCTACCATCTCTCCTTCTTCGCTCTTGCCCTGTGATCCTATTTCTAATTTGGAACCCTCCTGATTCTACCCAACCCGACACTCTACCAGATTCGTATCCTAAGGGTTGTGTTAAGACTGTTAAAAAATCCACAAGGAAAAAGTGTAAAGGCAATGTCGATATCAATTATAAGAGTAAAAGGGCCGCTCGTTGGGTTTCACGATGTGCTCAAAATAAACCCAAGCCCTGTGTAGACCAAAAATCAATTGTGGTAAGTGAGGATTCCGATTCAGAAATTGAAAGATTCCTGACCAAAGAGTATCCATATTCATATGGACTTTGCTCTGATAGACCCTACGATTATGTTACTAACCTTCCACCGTGTCTAAAGGACAATCCTGATTTCCCTGGAATCAAAATCAGTAATGAACCTACAGGTCCAATGGAAGATTCCCCACCTGTTAATACTATCAGTGCCGATACACAGTCTATACAATCGCACTGTAATGAATGTCGATCCTGGATCGATAGGTATTACAAAGATGTTCCTTTACTTTAATCTCGACTTAAATCCTTGGAAGACCAGGTGAATTTGCTAATGAAGGAGAATAGCAGACTCCAATCCGTAGCTCAGACCAAAGACAAACGCCAAAAAACCACAGGGTCTGTTGTTTTTAAGAACGTGGAAGCAGTGACTGCAATAGTAAATTCAAAGATTGCTTGATTAGTTCAAATCCCTTAATTTGAGGTATGATTTTTTTAAAATAAGTTTAGTATGATTCTGTCTTTTTCAAATTAGGATACATGATTTGTTTTCACAGATTACCTTTAGTTTTTTTTGATTGATTCAATAAAATATGATTCTAGTTATAATTATAACTAGCTACAGAATCGTGAGATTCTGTAGCTAGTTAGAAAAATTTGAATTACTTGTTTTGATCATTGAAAATACATCTGAAATATTTTATTCTTATTTGTTTTCAGGAACCTATGATTTCTAAGGAGATTTTAAGCACTGTTGGCATCTCTCAGCATACTATCTTTATGTTTTTAAATAGAATAAGCTGTTAGTTTTTGGTATCAAGTAGAATCTGGGAGGTTGCATCCCCCACATTTTTTGGAACAAATTGGATGTTATTAGCAGGAAACGTTTTGTTCCTGTAACCTATATAAGTATGTTGTTTTGTAAACTTGAGATCATCTCTGCCTGGGGGCAAAAAACTATGGATTTATGATTTACAGACTTGAATAGAAGATGATATTTGCACATCTTTAGCTTCTATATATCGTGTTTTTATTCAAGTTATGATCATTTCGATTTGTAATTAGATTGTGAATACTTTAGATATCATGGTTTATTGAAGATTGGTATGATGAAATTTATATGATATCCATGTTTTATGTCCCATATATAACATACAATAATTATTCTATTCAAATTTGAGATTAGAAGATTCATCTTCTTTATTCGTTGAACATTTATACACAAATTTTCACAGCAGGATTTATCTCAATGTGGCCATTTGTGAAATTATAAAATTGCTGTTACTACATCTCTTATATGTTCTATCATTCAGATTCAATCATTACTGCTTCGCGTTTACGAGAAGCATTTGTAAGATCTGTTGCGGGTTTGCCTCATCAAACATCGAGATTGGATGCTATACACAGGACGAATAGGAGATGCGATTACATGTTAGTTTGTTAGTTTTATCTCATTAGTTTAATTAATACAAAAATTTCCTATAATCTAAACACATTTTACTATTTATCTCTATTCTCAATTAGACAGTTTGTTATTTCATTTCTTGTTTATAAACGTTATAAAAAATAAATGAAAAAGATTGAATGATAGCTTTGCTGTTGTTTAATAAATTAATCCATATTCGATTTTCGCAGATTTAGATTAAAATTTGCATTCTGTAAATGTTGTACATATATTAGAAATAAATCCATTTGTATATATTATACATACAATAAGTATATTTATGTTATAAACATTATTTAGTAAACTGTAGATATATATTAGATCTGTATATAATTTTCAGTGAGTTAAGTAATCTTCTTTTCTTTAGTTTAGTTTTTCACTTTCTTAGGACTTAGATCGACTAATGGAGCCGCTAAACCCGTTGGAGTGGATCAATCCAAATGGATTGGGTTAATTAGACAACCCCGGACCGGATTCACTCCTCCAGTTGACGAGCGGTCAATTTCGCCCGTCAACAAGATGGAGTTGTGATGTTTGTAGTAAAGGTTTTGATGATGAATGAGCAAATGAGAAAGCAAGAATATTTACCTTCCACAATCCACATCAAACAACTAAAGGCCTGTTCGATTGAAAGAATAAATATATTGAAGGGATTGTCAACTCAATTAATTGATTTTTCAAGAAGGAAGATGAAAGCATACTAAAAAATTATTGATTTAGATATCACTGACACCACTATTGAAGTCTCAGACTCTGAGTTGATCTCAAATTCAATTCTCATGACTCGAAAACAATTTGAAGAGAAATTTGAAGAATTAAAAAGGGCATGAGTTGAAAATTTTGATACTATGATTGAATTCACACATGATGATATTGATAGCTGGCTTGTTGAGTATACCAATAAAAATGAAGATATTGAGAATACTTTGCAAAATTTATCTATTGATCATAGAGAAACTGAAAAGGAGTTGTTTAATATTAAAGTAAAACAATAAGTGATCGTTTCTCCATTAAGTAATTATATTCAAGAGTGGTTTAACAACTCAATTTCTAATATTTTCAAAATACCAACAGAAGAAGTTACAACCAAACATTGAACCGCAACAAGCAAGGGTACAAAAGTATAACCGAATCTTGATAATATTCCTCTTTATATTATTTCCATATTCTTTTGTTCGAGATCCAACCACGTTCCTCTTTCTACTTCATACTTTCTTGTACATGTTTTCTTTATGGTTTGCAGGAGCCCCAATCCCAATCTATTGGACAAACGCCTTTATTTCAATGCACTGTAATAAACATTATTAATTTTGAGAAATCCTAGAGAACTAATTCATAATCAATTTTGACTGTATTTTATAACTTTGAGTTATGAGTATAAAGTATTTTAAATTGGTCTATCATAATCTTCTTTTGATCTCTATAAGTATTACTCTTTGAAAGTTCTCTCTTGCTAATGGACCATATTATTTGATTTTGAATGTGATCATAATATTTATTTCTGCTATGATGGATGTGAGGACGTATTTATTTTCTGTAATGTGTGATGTATGAGATTCCTGGTCCACTTCTTAGGAATTCGCTTTTATAAATATTATTTTACTTTTCAACATTTTAATTTTTATTGAGCATTAAAGATTGGACTATATTATGGTCCCATATTATTCTTGATTTTGAAATTACAAAGAATATCATAAGACAAAGAGAAGTACCACCTATTTAAAAATGCAGGAGGGTTCATATCCTCGTGAGGTTTCCGTTTCGGTCCTGACGGATTCAAACGTCAACAAGAAGGCCAATTAAGGGATTAGCAATTTTTCCATAATGGTGTACAAATTTCTTGTAATATCTTGTGATACCTAGGAAATCCCTTAGGCTCTTTAAGGTCATGGGATTTGGCCAATCCTACATAACTTGTATCTTTTGGGGTCCACTTTTACCCCTTCTCTACCCACAATGTGTCCCAAGTATTCCACTTCACCGGCTCCAAATGAGCATTTGGTATTTTTGACAAACAACTGGTTGTCTTGTAGAAAGTGAAGGAATTTCTCCACATGGAGAAGGTGGCTATCCCAAGTGAAACTGTAAATGAGAATGTCATCAAAGAAAACCAGGACAAACTTCCGAAGGTAAGGTTTCAATATTTTATTCATGAGAATTTGGAAGGTGGATGGGGAATTGCAAAGGACAAAAGGCATGACCAAGAATTCACATTGTCCTTCATGAGTTTTGAAAGAAGTCTTCAGAATATCTTCCTCCTTCATCTCGATCTGGTGATAGCTGGAGCGGAAATCTAATTTAGTGAAGACACAAGCACCATGTAGTTCATACAACAGATCATCAATGACATGAATGGGAAACGTATCTTTGATGGTCAGTTTATTCTGGGAACGAAAATCAGGACACATGCGCCAAGTAAATTATTTCTTTAATACCATCACCATGAGGAAGAATATGGTTTGGTACTAGGGAGAATTACCCCCACCTCCAATAATTCCTGTACCATATTTTCTATTTCATTTTTTTTTAGCAAATGGATACATGTAGGGACGTACATTGGGGGGTTGAATACCATGAAGGAGAGGGATGCTATGATCATGCTCACCTTCAAAGGGAGGTAATTCTATGGGAACCTCAAATACCTTGGGGTACTTGTCCAATATTAGTTGTAGGCTAGGAGGAACTACCAAGAGGCCTCATCAGTGACCTAGATGGCATGAAATTGAGTAATCACCCCATGACGTCCTTTCTTCAAAATTTTTCCATCCTGTGAGAGATGATGATTTTAGGGGAGCCTGCTTGGAGACCTCAGAGGTTATAGGTGTGAGCCTCTTAGGTGAAGCACATATATAATTCTTGATAATCCATTGTTATTGGTCCTAGAGTGTAAAGCCATTCCACGCCCAATACAATATCACATCCACCAATGGAAGTAGGGAAAATGTGGGTTTTCATATGATGATCACCCATTTGGAGTTTTACATTCTCATAGTGCCCCCCACACTTCATCATACCACCATTATAAATGATGATTTGAAAATTAGAAACATGGTAGACAAAAAAAAGGATCTCCTCAACAAGCCTGCGGTGAATGAAATTATGGGTGCTACCACTATCAATCAACACCACAACCGACCTATGTTTGATGTATCCATTGATATTCAATGTCCATGGGGCTGAAATACCTGAGACAACATGAAGAGATATGATAGGTTCCTCTAGTTCCACAGGGGTTGCAACATAATATTCGACGTGAACACTGGGTTGAGAATACTTTGGGTCACGAGTCTCATTTGATGGTATTTATTCATAGGAATAGGAAGCTGATGCATCAATCTGAAATAAATTTTTTTCCCTACATTTATGTCCCAGTGAGTACTTTTCATCACAGTACTAGAAAAGTCCTTGATTGCGATGCTCTTCCATTTCTATGGGAGAGACCTTTTGGACCTTCAAGGTTTGTGTTAGAGCTGGGTTAGCCCCCGTGAGAGTAAATTTGGGGAATGTATCCTTCGAGGGTGGATCTTGAAGGATGGTCTCTACTTCCAGTGCTAAGTGGAATGTCTGCAACTAGGTAGTAGGATGATGCATGCTCACATGAGTCCCGATGGATTCCTTTAAGACATTGATAAAACATTTAAGGTAAAATTCATCACATAATGTAATGATCCCCTCGACCAACCTGAGGTCGGGGTACGCCACTCCAGAGAAACAACTCATGCTCTGACACCAGTCGGTAACATTCCCGACCATCAGGTCAGAACATTCTACTCTAGGAAACATCTTTTGTTCCCATACTGTGGAACATACAATAGCATACCCAGTAGTCAAATGAGCAATGCTACCTAAATCTACTTTGATTAGACTGCATGCAACTAAAACATATACATACAACACACTCGCGGAAGCTTTACATATAACAAAAACAAACAATTACTTTATGAAACATACAACTTTTATATTGCAAATAACAATAATTAATGATATGCATCATTTACAGGAAATTATCCATAAGCACACAAACAACCATAGTCACATATATGATGAAATCGTAACATGGGCATGTAAATAACAAAACAACATATCAATATATCAAACAATTGGTACTTATCTTAGAAAGGATGTCACCAACTGCTTACAGACCGTCCATGAACCTCCTAGCCATCGATTACACTGTTCATCACTCTCAACAGTGAATCACCCCCGAGTTGGGACTGGACTCCACCCAGGGTAAAGGGATTCCTATCCAGGCTAAGGCTCGTGGAAAATAGGAAATACTCTGTCTCAGGTGATCACTCAACTAAAAACCTACAACCTTTAATTCCCCACATGCCTGTCCCACCCAAGGAAGTGTGCCCCTTCTCTACTCAACAGTGCCTTAGCTGCCCCACTTCCCTTCCAAGGCTTCAACAACAGGCCGGACTGGAAGTCTCAGAGTGCTATAGTTGCAGTCTAGCACCTATGTTTACAATACATGGACAACAGGAAAGACTCCGTCTTAGATGCTCACTCAACTAACAACCTACAACCTCTCATTCACCACATGCTCGTCCCATCCAAGGAAGTGTGCCCCTTCTCTTCTCAATAGTCCCTTGGCTGTGCCACTTCCCTTACATGGATTCAACAACAGGCTGAACCGGAAGTCTCAAAGCGCTGTAGCTGCAGTTTTTCACCTATAGAAATCAATCCCTAGCAATTCTCTCGCTCAGAGAATTTCTCATGAGCCTGCCAACCCGCTTCTTTAATCCCGCTCCAATCTAACCAGGTACACCCACCAAAATGGACGGGGAAACATGTTTCAGAAAGGTGGAATGACTATCTCAAGGATAACGGAATGTATGAGTGAAATGGTCATGGAGTCATTGACTGGATAACTGAGTGTGTTTTGGAATCACTGTGAACTCTTTGTAAAAAATGATGGTCAACCTGATGGTTTTCCCTTCCCCCTTCTGCTCATAAACTATTTGTGTGAGAGAGAAGCACCCTGAGCTAAGTTTCCCCACGATATGATTACATGTCCCCAACTTGACACATGTCATATCAGAAGTTACTTTTTTCCACTTGTCCCCAACTTTATAACTTAGGATAAAATTATCCATACTTTATGTTTTGGGAAATATTAATATAATATTCCCTTGACTTTTGGCCCTCCCTTTCCCTAACTGGTGAAGTTAAGTCCCCCATCTCTTTTATCATGGTCGGTTTGCGCGTAGTGATGTATTTTATATTAATCATGAGTCATGTACAAAGTAGGTGCATTGTCCCTTTAACATCTAGGCGTGCTTACCTAATTCCAATACATAAGCATTCCGGCTTATAATACTGGCTCACCAACCTGTTAGCGATAAAAAATGCACTGGCATTTTTGAAAGAACGATGCCTCATCTTGTAGGGAAAATTTTAATATCTTCCCGGGATCCAAATGCAGATTTGAAAGAACCATTGGAAAGCTTAGGATTTGTATATGTCGATAGACTATTTAAGCATGCAAAACAGACTCTCCATGACTGAGAAATTTGATTTTGAAAAAAATTGCGCTTTCACCGGCACAGAAGGAAAAATTATAACTAGTTAGCTGGTGAAAGCTCCGCCTTTTACCAGCTAAGGAGCAGATTTTCGGGTAAATTAGCTGGTGAAAGCCTGTCACAGCCAGAATAGTCGAATTTTTGCCCAGATAGAGATTCTTTGGGTTTGAATGGTTTGAAATCTTCTTCAATAAGCTGGTTATGAATTGTCAAATCAAAATCTGAAGGCCATTCTTGGAGATGAAAGTCAAAAGGGAATTTTTTGACTAGATTTGGTCATTTTCAAGGGCAAATTGATAGGGATCAAATGACACATCACCCAATTCGAATTTAGCTTTGGAGGACCAAATCAAACAACCTTGGGAGGCTAAAACTGCACTTCATTAACAATCTTCTATTTTTAGAAATCATTAAATAGGACCTTTCCTATTTTGTTTTGATTTTCCATTCTAGATCCATGTTTATAGGATCTCATCCTACACTTGTTATATCTATTTTGGTTTGACTATTTTTAGAAAATCTGATCCATATTTCAAGGATCTAGATTTCATCTTGTAAGGCTATAAATCCAAAGACATTTGGAGGACTAAAGGGTTCAATTTTGGATACTCTTTGGCTATTGTACTAAGACACTTATTTTTCAATACGGAATCAGTCTTCTTTTGTTGTTAATGACATATTTCTTCATCTATTCCATGTTCTGTACTTTATTTCAGTTTAGCTCAGCTATTAAGAACTGTCACCTTCTTATTTAGCTCATAAACTTGAACTAAAGGAATTCTTGCTGGCTTGTATGATCCTACACACTGCTGTACTTGATTATCTAGATCAGTTTTCTCCATACCTTTAGATATTACTTTGTCTGTTCATTGATTCCTAAAAGCACTTTTTCATTTGATTGCATTGTGAGTTGTCTTCTCATTAGCTACTCTCTATTATCCCATTGATCCACACTTTCATTGTTAATGATTTATAAAGTTACCAAGCATCCTTAGCCTACAACCCTAAGGAGTTTCTTGGAGTGATAACAAAATGGCACTGTTGCCGGGGACAGGAGATTGAAGCTCAGCTTCCTTGGGAGACGACAAGATCCAACTTTGATGATAGACAAAGCCTGAACATCTTTTGGTTGTAATCATCTATCTGGCGACTCCATGAAGGACGAATTCGGTTGCGACTCCATGAAGGACGGATCTGTTGGCGACTCCACTGGTATATAAATGAATCAGATCTTAGCAAAGAGGTATGCGTTCTGCAGTTTCTCAAGTATTTCTGGTTACCCTCATCCAATACCTACTAGAGATGAATGGGAACGTAGTATCCCCAGATTTCGTGGAGAGAAGTGGGAAGTACCAACTGAACATTTGCTGGATTTCCATGACTTCATTGACTGACTTGAAATTGTACATGAAGATGTTCAAATTAAGCTGTTCAAATTTTCTTTAGAGGGAATTGCTCTTGACTGGTGCCAGTCTCTTCCGGATGCAAGTGTCAGCTCTTTAGCAGATTTTCATGCTGCTTTTCATGTGTTTTGTAAAGACCAATTTTCAGCTGATCTTCTTTTTCCCGAGTGTTGTCATGAATTCAATCTTTCGAAATTAGAACTTCGTGAAGAGTATAATGCTGAAGAAAATACTCTTCATCATGATCAGGAGATCAATAATGCACACTATGACAACCTTAGTGATGTTTTTGACATCATATCAAACGCATCTATTGTTGTAAGTTGTCATGAAGATCAGATTTTTCTCTCTAAAATTTTTGAAGATGTTGAGCAGATTGACGGATTAGTAAGAGATAGTTTCATATCTGTAACAGATAAAAAGGGTTACTTTCAGATAAAGACATATTGCAACAGACATTTGTAGGAAGGGCAGCATAAAGGTTCAGATCAAAAATTGATTTTGCATTTTCCTCCAACGGAGATCAAGCATTCTACATTCAGCATTGAAGAAGAGCAGCTGCAACACAATCAATTGGAACAACAGCTCAAAGAGGTATTGTTTTATGATTTTGAAGACCCTATTGCTGACTTTTTGGATTCTATCAGCAACATGGATGTTAAGATATTTGTGTCATTAGGAGATTATCTTTATCATCCGCTCAAACCTCTTTTCTACATGATATGGTTTTCATTACTTTTCGGGTCAAGATCTAGCATGATGCCTGTAAATCAGTTTTTGACATGGCTGTATTGGAAGTATGCTTTTACTTGATCAATATAATTCTATTGGCTAGATGTAGGAGTAGACAGGAAAATAAGCTCGCTTTATGAGAACGTAGATCTTTTTCAGTTATTGTTGAATAAGCAGAGACACATTGAGTTTTGATGGAATTGCAGTTTTGGAGGTGAAAGTTCATTTTGGGCTAAGTCAGAGCTTTCACCAGCGCACAACGCGATTTTACGACCAGTTAGCTGGTGAAAAGCAGTTCTTTCACCAGCTAACCAGCGAATCATAAGGCGAGTTAGCTGGTGAAAGCAGAAAAAACATTTTTGAAAGCTACAGGTTTGCAGAGAGAAAAAACTAGACTTGTAAAAAGGACTGGAACATCGTCAAAAAAACCAAAATCTTCTCAGTATAAATGAAGTAAGGAAAATTTTTGAGTTTTTGAAGTTTTGTTGAAGTTACAACTTTTGGTGGCTTGGGCGAACAAATGATTGTTCATTAGCTACCAAAAGGCATACCATCATGGTAGTGTAGGAACGCAGTGGATTGGTGAAGATTAACCACTATACTATATTGTTTCTCCTGAAGATGTAATCATTGCGAAGCCTCAAAATGCAGATGACTATATAGCATGGCTTCTTCAACATAAACATCATGACAAAGCATTAGTTGTAAATTGAAGCAGGACAAGCCCCAATTGAATTTCTTGATGAGGTAGGGTTATCATACCTTGATCGCTTAATTTCAACAGGGAAATATGCACAAGCAACAACTCTATGCCCAAAATCATTTCATGGATCAGCCACTGCGTGGGAAAGATGGGTGTTTGAGTTTGCTCGGCATCGACAATTATCAATTTTAATTCCTTATATTTCCACCAACAACCCTTAACTCCGAGATACTGCATATGAGATGGCTCTTCTAGATCTAGTCACAATTTCAGCTTTTCACAAGCAACTTTTATTCACAATTCATAGTTGGCCATAATCTATATACAATGCATCCATTTTAATATCTACAATAATGTCTTCGAACTCTAGTCCAGTGCACCTTCAAGCACCTGTTCCAGTTCCTAATAGAGTTTATGGTGAAGTGCCTAGTATGTACAGAAAAGGAATGGGGCTTAGGCGGACATTTGTGCAGACATACATAGGGAATGTTTTGGGCATAGAAGTAGACATGGATGATAGAGTATAAAAAATCAAGAAGAAACTCCAGCTTGCTCTGTGTCTTCCAATTGAGAAGAGTGCCCTCACATTTGGAGATGTGGTTCCGGAACATGACTTCAATGCAGTGCGAAATCATTCCCCAATTTTTCTGACAAGAGGACTCTACAGAACCTCATCAACACCTCGCTTGTCACCATCAGGGAAAAAGAGCAAAGACTGCAGTAAGCCTCTAGAGATTGTGGGTGGATCGCATGGATGTCCAAAGGTGAAGTGATTGCTGAGTCTTAAGAGATCCATCAGAGTGGGAGAGACAGGTAGCTGCTTACCTGTTCGATCATCGCCACTTTGCACAGGCATGGAGGTAATATTCCCGTAAAAAAGCTGAAGGAGGATAAGCATACTGGTAGTAGGACACAATTTGACATGCAGCTCAAACAAACCGTAAATATCTCATCCAGACGCGCTATAAGAGCTCCAGATCCGTTCAAGATGGCTACGAATAGGCGAAACTCCAGTTTAATAAGAGAATTCATCATCCAAATAACTATGGGTGAAGAATGACATGGAGGCCAATCCGACAAATGTGGCATGCATGACTTCGCAACGCCGTTCACCGCAATCGATTGTAAGCCATATTTAGAGTGGAAGAACGTTTTCTCCGTAGTGAAACCTCTGCTCTGATGATGGAAATATACTGCATGGGTTGCCTCAGGGATACACTTGTTGGCACTGTGAGAGTCTCGTTTTCCAATCTCCTCAAGGGCTACGGGAGCAAAGACTTTAGCGGGATGAGCTTCTCTGCACTGCAGGTCCGTCGTCCTTCTGGTCGTCTACATGTCATTCTCAATGTTAGCACCATGTTTCTTGATGGACTCGATCTTCACAGAATGAACATATTCCTCCCTTCAATCGGGGGGGGGGGCTGTGGGTTAAAGAGATTTGATGGGGAATCCTGTCCAACCCAAGACTTCATTTGTGGAGAAATTCATGTTCATTAAACCTAATAATATCGATGCCCAAGAACAGCAATCCCACTGTCAAGACTTCAACATTATTGCATGCAAGGAAGAAGTTATCCCGATCTTCTCAGGAAGACCTTATCCCGATATTGATTTTGAGGTTCGATCGAGTCATAGAAGTGTCAAGAGGCAAATTAACACTCGTCTCTGCTTTACTGT
This sequence comes from Picea engelmannii, assembly GCA_009831015.1. Taxonomy (NCBI): domain Eukaryota; kingdom Viridiplantae; phylum Streptophyta; class Pinopsida; order Pinales; family Pinaceae; genus Picea; species Picea engelmannii. The sequence continues at coordinate 803,021 of ML787350.1, read as the reverse complement.
TCACAGGATCGAATCGCAGTGAGTAGTTTTGGAAGTGTGTTTTTTTTTGCTTCTACGTTCACTCTGCCTCAGATCCGTTCTTGAAAAATGGTTTGTTTTAGCAACAATGTCATCGGAATCCTCAACTTCATCACGTTCATGCTGTCGATCCCGATCCTGGGAGGCAGGATATGGCTGGCCAAGTTCCTTCATAGCTCTGAGAGGGGACTAAATTCCATGTTTGCAGTTGTTGGATCTTTTGGCTACATAGCTCTAGAGTATACCTATACCCTCCAAGTAAATGAGAAAAGTGACATCTACAGTTTTGGAGTGGTGCTTCTATTGACGGACAAAATTGACCGTCCGTCAACTGGGAGAGTGGAACCGGTCTGGGGTTGTCTAAATAACCCAAGCCGTTTGGAATGGACCACCCTGACGAGTTTAACGGATCCGTTGGCCGCTCTAAGGTCTTCTAAGAAAACCAAAGAGAGAATTGATTCGAGTTAAATAATCTAACTAAACTAATAAACAAATCAAACTATAACTAAATACAAGAAACTAACTAAAATAAAGGAAACTAGAAACTAATAAAACAAAGAAAAGGAACTAATACACTAAATACTAATTATTCTATATGATCCACTAATTACTATTATAATAACTCAAATCAACTACCTAATTATCAGCTACAATATTCCTTATTCACAAATGTACACTATGGAAAACCTACAAATTTGATTAAAACCTGCAAAAACTCATGTGTTTGCTGCCTTTAGACAGCCAATGATCTCTTTTGATTTTTATATTTTATGAAAAAGAAATAAACATTACTGAAATTAAACAATCTAATATATTTACTGAAATTAAACAACCTAATATAAATCTAATTAAACTATTATCTATATTACACTACTTAATCAAAACGATAAACATCTAACTAATTGACCTGGGAACGCTCCAAATCTGCCCTGTGTAGGATGACTTCTTAAGCTGGTTGGAGGAAGAAATTCACACCATTTAGTCCTTAAGCTTCTCGTAAACGATCATCTATGCTGCTTCTTGAAGTGTTTTACAGGACAAACAAGACATAAAAGAAAATCATAACAATCTTCTGATGATACATCTCTGCAATAAGGGAAACCTATTATGCAGAAAACTTATATATAACAATTCAATTTATGAAGAAGACAAAGCTATCATTCACTAAAATGAATTAATAATTGTTATGTCTTTTATCGATTTGGAAGGAACAAGATATAGGTAAAAATAATAGAATTATATCATTTGAATTTGATTTAGATAGCAAAAGTAATACTAAACCATAAACAAAGTGATATACAAAACTTGAAACACAATGTTGATATATTGAAAAGCAAAAGCTATGACAAAACATCAATTCTGCTCCAGT
>ML787350.1:729430-780335 GCA_009831015.1 Picea engelmannii | reverse complement strand
CTTTTATCGATTTGGAAGGAACAAGATATAGGTAACAGTAATAGAATTATATCATTTGAATTTGATTTAGATAGCAAAAGTAATACTAAACCATAAACAAAGTGATATACAAAACTTGAAACACAATGTTGATATATTGAAAAGCAAAAGCTATGAAAAAACATCAATTCTTCTCCAGTCTGTATCGTAATTCTATATCCTTGTTCTCCCACAACTGAGGATGATGATTATTACAAAAATCATAAGTTTATATAGGTTTCTCACAAGGTAAAACATCCTTGTGAATAATAGCAAATTGTTTTACATAATCTGGGAAAATCCCAAAATCACCTAAACTAAGAAAATAAAATGCAAGGAGAATCTATAAAACATCCCCTAACTGCTCATGATATCTATTGCCAATTCGAATTTGCTTGCAATAGAACACAAAGATCAAATTAGAAGGATATTTTATTAAGAAAACAATAAAAAATTAACTCCACAGACTTAGCTACAGAATCATCTGATTCTGTAGCTAGTCCAAAATAGAAAACATGACTAGATATCAATCAAATAAAATCTTAAAAGAAATCAAATCCAATTTAATTTTCTTTTCCTCATCAAAACGAATTTCTAATAGTTCAAGCAAATTCATCATTCAAATTGAAAAAGAATACAATCGGGACAGGGTAAGAATGCTCTGTTTTTCAGTTAGCTCAAGATCGGGGCAAATAATAATCATACTGTTTCGTATCCAAATGCAATTACAAACTAACCGTATGATTTAATCCAAAATAGATATGATAATAATCAATTCTTATCACAATCGATTGGTTACATCTGTGTGAAATTCATATCATTTTATTCAATAGTCAAAATGAACAGGCTATTGCAATTACAGAACATATCCATTAAAATTTGTTATAGAATACGATTGCTGAGTATCGCATGGTGAACAGATATGACAAAAACAATGATCATAACCATCGTTAACTCATTATAGTCATAGCAATAAATCGATATCGTTCAAATAAACACAAAGATAGGTAAATCATTTTAGAATGGAATCAGACTGAATGAGTAACAATCAAATGCATTTCGTTATTGATCACCACACAGTCAACCAACAGGGTCTTGACAGAGTCAACACAATCCATAATATAAACCGGGTAAATAACTAAAATGAATATGACTGAGTTTAATTATAGACACAAATCGTACGACTGGATACGATCAATTTCATTCCTCAAATCGAAATCAAATGATATATTCGTTACAATCAAATGCAGTTCAAATCGTAACAACCACTATTCATATCCATTCGAAATTTGATTACGAACTGGTCTGAGCATAGAATATACAATCACAACAGCTAACCAATTTGCCCATCATATCGCACATGATATAACCAAATCAAACAGAGATATTGACTGTATTCCAAAAATAGAAAAGATATCAACAATCCTTAATAATAGAGTATTCAAATCAAATCATAATTAATCAAATTAAATCTAATCAAAACCAATCCAAAAATTAATAATCAAAACTTATATACAACAATGCATGACAGAGCGGGTCAACAATGTACACAGAAATTATGACCATGCCATATAAATGGGTGAAAGTTATACTAGCAAGATTGCTGAAGCTATGCCAATTTGGAATTGACGATTGCCGTGGCTGACTCGACATTCTTGAATAGAATTGAACCAGCTATTCGTTGCTTCTTATCAGAGGGTTCCACCTTCGCGTTATGACCAATGAGCTTTTCCACTTGGTTTTCCAAATCATGGATTCTAGATTGCAACATCGACACATCCAAGTAGTACCTCTCCAACCACAATCCACACTGATCACAAGGTGAGACAGCAGGTTGAACAGAAGGGGGCTTCGATGATTCACCGAGGGTTCCTTGAGGTAGTTTAATACCAGGAAAATTAGGATTATCCCACAGACAGGGTGGCAAATTCTTGACAAAGTCGTGAGGAGGTTTTTCACACAAGCCTTCCGAGTAAGGATACTCATCGGTGAGAAAACACTCAATTTCTGAATCAGAGTCTTCGCTGACCACGATAGTTTCTGATTTGGCAGGGGGTTTAGGCTTATTTCTCGCCATGCGAGATATTAACCTAGCATTTTTCTTGCCTTTATAATTAGCCCCAGTCTTAGCTTTAGTCTTTTTGGTTGCGGGCTTATCAATTTCAACCTATTTAGTCACAGCCATAGACAAATTCGTAGGTGGGTCAGGTAGAGGTTTGGGTAGAAAAATGCTATAAGGCACAGGGGGAATAGGCTAGGTTTCGGCCACCATAGGTTTATGAACCAGTGAAGGGTTCAATTCTTCGAAGCCATTACGACTGAGAAAATCAGCCCAACAATCACAACGTAACCCTAACTCATAAACCATAATCATTTTAATCAACCCCAAATGGAATAGGCTGGTATCGGCCTGGCTACGCTTGTACCTTTTAGCCATCTTGAACAAACTTCTATGCAGGTAGTGGGGCATACTAAGTTCGAAACCCATAAAAACCATCAATAGACGAAGGTGAAACAAGAAAATGAACCCGTACCTGCCCTCACAAGTAATGAATTGTTTGATTATCATAAGGAGATCATACCAGCGTGGTTTCAACATTTTTGCAGGCAAGCCTTTGTCGCAGGAGTTCACCGTTCGAGACTGAAATAACAATGTCCACGGGACATCATCTACCTTACAACTTTTGGACCAATTCTGTCCTGTAACAGGAAGGTTAGTTTCCAAGCTAAGGAACTGTTCATTAATTTCGAGTTGAACATCTCCAACTTTGGCTTGGCAACCATCGAATGATAATGCAAATTGTCGAGCCACGATAGGATTGTAACCATCGAACTTCTTTATAAATGAGAGCCACCCAAACTTTTCTAGGTCGCTATAAGCGCCATCAAACATTAGCAATGCTTGGCACCCGTTGGGCTCGGCTCTTACGACAGGAGCCATGGATTCTGTTCATGATAGGGTTTGGATTAAACCATACCATACGCAGGAGTAACAACGATAGGGCTTAACAACTGCAGGCGCTCAAAGTGGTGTGAATCAATGTAATGCATGCGAGGGTGGTGGGATTACCACCGCCATGTAGTGCATTAATGGCTAGGTACAGTGCTTTCCCATCAACAATCAACACATTTGAAACATATTAATCGGCCAACCCATATCGGTGTATAACCACATCAACGTGCCATCGATCAAACGTAAAACAAATACCATATGTTAAATTCATGCGCCAAGTGTATAGTTCGATCCAACATGACATCCAAAGGTTTTACCAAGACGACAAGTGTAAAACATTGCAACTCCAATATGAAACCAAATTGATATATGACCCATGCATTTTTTAGCATAATCAAGGTGTAAAAACATTGCAACCGATAACCATAAAAACGATAAGTTAAGAGCTCAAAACAATAAGAATCATATCATATATGAAACCAAAATCAACCATGACCCTTATGAACTCAAACATAACTCATAACTTAACATTTTCAATACTTTACCAAAGAAATCAAGTTGCGCAATCAAAGTGAATGGATATAGTTTGAAAGACATTCATAGTCATACAATAAACCAATGGTAAAGTGTCTTTCAGAAAATCAATAAAAGACTATGACAGTCCAGACAACAATGGAGGAGTTTTCACACTTGCAGTTGTGAAAACTGAATCGAAATCAAATTTCAATTGTCGCAAGAAATGAAACAAACGACTAGTTGCAACATGCGACGATGACTTGTCGATTTAGAAAACAATTAGGTGTAGGCATCTTTTTAGGATAATAATAAAAAAAATGAATTGGATGCCAACAACTTCTGGAGTTATTGACGAGCAAATGGCCAGTTGATCCCAATTTTGAAGAGGAGGATAGAGACCTTCTAAATTGGGTGCACGGTCTAATTGATAAGCAGGATGAGTTGCAAGAAATATTGGATTCTAGAATTGTAGATTGCTTCAAGGAGGAAATGGCTTCGGTCCTCCAAGTAGCTCTTCTATGCACCAGTGCTTTTCCCTCCAACCAAACATCAATGAGGAGAGTGTTGGAGATGTTTCATGGGGCTAGCCGACCACATAATCTTACGGGTGTTACCCAGGATGCCAAGAAATGAGGAAAGCATTCTGTAGGGATAATGCCTACAAATAATCAGCTGAAAGGACATGTTATGGTTTAAAAAAAAAAAAAAGGCTGGGACTGTTGACCTCGCTATGTCCTTCATAGCTACAATTAGAGGAAGGAGCAACAACCAATGCTCGTGCCTGCTTATGTGGAAAAAAGATGCAAGGAAAGTTGTTGTGAAAGGGGGTTAAGGATATATCTGAAGTTTACTTCTCGCTTGGACAAAAAATGCTTTGGCCTCCACATCTTCATAGGATTTGCAAATTGGTTTATGATTGTTGAAGATCTAATTGCATCTCAAACTATGTAGACAATTTTGCAGGAATGTTAGACACAACCAACAACTGTGCAATCAAATGCTAGAGAATAAGATGAAAACATAGGCCTTCACTTTCATAAAATTGAATTTGTGATTGATAACTTCTGAAACAACCCTGTGATAAAGGTTAGGAAAAGCTGTGGCATTGGATATTGAATCAAGTCATTTTTCCTAGGATACACTTATATCTTTGCATCATATAGAACACACAAACAACAACGGAAGCAGGCAAATTAATACGGATGAGCTTCATCAAATATGCCAGGAATTTGGTATCGTTGAGCTTGAGGGAATGATCAGAGAAATTGATCAAGAAATTTCCATATTCCCTAGCAAGAAGATCCTTCTTGCGCTGCTATCAAATTCCTGCCATAGATAACAACATTTGTGCATTTGGATTTCCTTTTGTATGCTCTGCAGCTGTGGTGTCATTGCTTAAATTTTTTCGATATCTCTAATTTTTTTTTCCTCGCTTGCTTAGCATATCAATTCTTGAATCAAGCATTGCAGGTCACCTGAGGTTCAAGCATCAAGTGTCGACAACACTTTATCGAACAACTGCTGAAGAATCTAACACTCTATGCAGGATCATTGCCGCTCTGCATTATTTTCTTCTCAAAGATAAAACAGAACTTTCACCAGCACAAAAGGCAGAATTATAACTAGTTAGCTGATGAAAGACAGAGCTTTCACCAGCTAAGTAACAAATCTCAAGGCGGAATAGCTGGTGAAACCTGAAACTGGCCAGCGAAGGTGTATTTTTGCCTAGATCGAAGTTTTTCTCAACCAAACATCCTGAAAATAGTTTCTAAAGATGCATATTGAATTTACACATCCAATTCAAGATCCAGATTTGATAAAAATGATGTTTGAAGAGGTGCCAAAGTCATATTAGACACCTATTTTTGGGGCACGAAATTAGTTGTTTTTTCGATTCTATCATGATCAAAGCACATCTACGAGCCTTGGAAGGCTATCTGCACATATCAGAGGATCTAAAAATGATTTGTATCTGAAGCTGCTACTGTATTGATACACGATCCAGAAAAGGTTTACAGAGACATGGTTGCAACCGACAACACCCTCCGTTGGTGGCTTCACAGCCTGGGTTTTTATTATTACTGTAAACTTATCTGTGGCTTCTTTATGACCGTCCACACAATCCAGTGGATTTTTGGTTTACTGTAGTCCTTGATCCTGCTTCTATACCTTATGTAAATGCTAGTGGTGGTGCATCTTGGTTTCCTCATTATGTTTTTGGAAGGCTGAAATATGCAATTGGTAAAAATCCTCATGTCTCTCCTAATCATGGAATATAGTCATGGTGGATGTGCCTGTGGACCTCATACTAAGAATTGGGAGCACTGTAAATAGAGAGAGGAGCTTCGTCTAGCAAAGCCCTGAGGTCTTTGTTCTCTTGCAGGTAATCGAGATTCATCAAGTTTTGATTTTTGGGTAAGTTTATGTTTTCGGTGGTTTAGGCGAGCCTATGTGTGCTCATTAACCACCGAAAAGGATGAATGACTCCATGGCCCAATACTAAAGGCACAAGGTCTGCTAGGTTCTTGGAGACCTCACAGGGAGGTATCCATCCCAGTTGGAACCAGATGTTAGCGATCAAAAATTCACTGACATTTTTGAAAGAACGATGCCTAATATTGTAGGGAAAATTTGAATATCTTCCCAGGCTCCAAATGAATATTTGAAAGCACCATTGGAAAGCTTAGGATTTGTAGATGTCGATCGAGTATTTAATCATGCAAAATGGACTCTCCATGACTGAGAAATTTGATTTTGAAAAAATCTGCGCTTTCACCAACACATAAGGCAGAATTATAACTAGTTAGCTGGTGAAAGCTCCGCCTTTCACCAGCTAAGGAGCAGATTTTTGGGTAAATTAACTCGTGAAACCCTGTCACGGCCAGAATAGTAGAATTTTTTCCTAGATCGAGATTCTTTGGGTTTGAATGGTTTGAAATCTTCTTCAATAAGCTGGTTATGAATTGTCAAATCAAAATCTGAAGGCCATTCTTGGAGATGAAAGTCAAAAGGGAATTTTTTGACTAGATTTGGTCATTTTCAAGGGAAAATTGATAGGGATCAAATGACACATCACCCAATTCGAATTTAGCTTTGGAGGACCAAATCAAACAGTCTTGGGAGGCTAAAACTGCACTTCATCAACAATCTTCTATTTTTAGAAATCATTAAATAGGACCTTTCCTATTTTGTTTTGATTTTCCATTCTAGATCCATGTTTATAGGATCTCATCCTACACTTGTTATATTTGTTTTGGTTTGACTATTTTTAGAAAATCTGATCCATCTTTCAAGGATCTAGATTTCATCTTGTAAGGCTATAAAGCCAAAGACATTTGGAGGACTAAAGGGTTCAATTTTGGATACTCTTTGGCTATTGTACTAAGACACTTATTTTTCAATACATAATCATTCTTCTTTTGTTGTTAATGACAGATTTCTTCATCTATTCCATGTTCTGTACTTTATTTTAGTTTAGCTCAGCTATTAAGATCTGTCACCTTCTTATTTAGCTCATAAACTTGAACTAAAGGAATTCTTGCTGGCTTGTATGATCCTACACACTGCTGTACTTGATTATCTAGATCAGTTTTCTCCATACCTTTTGATATTACTTTGTCTGTTCATTGATTCCTAAAAGCACTTTTTCATTCGATTGCATTGTGAGTTGTCTTCTCATTAGCTACTCTCTATTATCCCATTGATACACACTTTCATTGTTCATGATTTATAAAGTTACCAAGCATCCTTAGCTTACAACCCTAAGGAGTTCCTTTCCAGAAATTCAAGGTGAATTTCGGGTCTCTGTCAGACACAATCGTTTTAGGAATTCCGTGCAATCATGCCACTTCCTTCATGAAAATATCAACAACATCTGCTGCTTTGTGAGTAGTTTTTAGTGGAATAAAATGGGCATATTTTGTAAACTTGTCCACCATTACCATAATCGAATCATGTAGCTTGCATGTTCTAGGCAATCCCGTAATAAAATCCATTGTCACCACTTCCCACTTCCATTCAGGAATGGGCAAAGGTTGCAACAATCTTGCTGGGTGCCTATGCTATGTTTTAACTTTCTGGCATTCCATACACCTAGCGATGTATTCTGCAATTTCTCTCTTCATAACTGGCCAAAAGTATTGGCTCTTGACCGTTGTTACGGTTTTCTGATATCCTGGGTGCCCTACATAAGGAGAATTATGCATCTCATGCAAAATTATACGTTTCAAGTCCTGGACATTTTGTACAAAAAATTTGTTCTTGTGCAGTAGTATTTCATCTACTCCCAACTTATAAATATTCATCTTCTATGGTGTCTTACCTTGTTGTAGCATTGCTACCAATTCTTTGTAATGCAGATCTGTATTTGTAGCCTCCAGAATTTTTCTTTTAACATTAGTCTGATACATGTTGACGACTGTAGCAGGTAGTTCATCCACCCTCCTACTGAGTGCATCAACCACTTTATTTTCTTTCCCTTTGATATGCTTTATATCAAAGTTATATTCGCTTAGAAATTATAACCATCTTCTTTGCCTAGCATTTAGATTTGGATGATCAAATAAATATTTCAAACCATTGTGGTCTGTTCTTAACTCAAACCTTTTTCCCATGAGGTAGTGTCTCCATTTCCTTAGGGCATGCACTATGGATGCCAACTCCAAATCGTGAGTGGCATAGTTTCTTTCATGCTCTTTCAACTTCCTTGATTCATAACATATCACGATTCCATTTTGACTGAGGACTCCACCCAGTCCTTTGTTACATGCATCTATGCATACAATGGAATCTTCATTTGGGTTTGTAATCCTTAGTATTGGAGAACTTGTCAATAATTGTTTCAAATGATGGAAACTCCTTTCACAGTTCGACGTCCACTGAAACTTCATACCTTTTCTTTGCAAGGAAGTGATTGGGTGTGTTATCTTCGAGAATCCTCCAATGAATCTCTTGTAGTAGCTTGCAAGACACATGAAATATCTGACCTCTATCACATTATTTGGTGCTGACCATTTTCTAATGGCTTCTACCTTCTTAGGGTCCACTGCTATCCCATCTTTTGAGATGATATGCCCCAAATAATGAATTTGTTTTTGATAAAATGAACACTTTATCTATTTGGAATTCAACTGATGTTCCCTTAATACTTGCAAAACCATCCTCAAATTATGTTCATGCTCTTCCTCTAAATTGTAATATATAAGAATGTCATCCAAAAAGACAATGACAAACTTGTCCAAATACTCTCGGAAAACACCATTCATTAAGCACATGAAAACAACTGGTGCATTTGACAACCCAAATGGCACCACTGTGAACTCATAATGACCATACCTTGTCCTACAGGTAGTCTTGTTAATATCCTCCTCCTTAATTCTTACCTGATGGTATCACGATCTGAGATCTATCTTTGAAAATATCCTTGCATCCTTCAATTGATCAAAGAGGTCATCAATCCTTGGTAGAGGATATTTGTTTTTAGCAATCACTTTATTCAATTGTCTGAAGTCAATGCACAATCTTAACGTTCCATCTTTATTTTTCACAAACAATATTGGGGCACCCCAAGGTGATACACTTGGGCGTATATACCCCTTCTCCAAAAGTTCTTCAAGTTTCATTTGAAACTCCTTCAATTCTGGTGTACTCATTCTGTAAGGAGTCTTTGATACTGGCACTTCTCCAGGCATCAAATCTATAGAGAAATCAATGTCTCTCCTTGGGGGTAGTTCTGGTACTTCCTTGAATACATATTCAAACTTTTTTAGGACTGCATAATCCTCCAAATTTAGTACCTTGTCTTTAGGTGTCTCCTCCATATGAACTGCAAATATTTGACATCCTCTTCTATAACATTTCTTCAGCTGCAATGCTGAAATTTATCTAACAGTTACTGCCCTGGGAATTCCCTGCACTTTCCTTTGATTCCCTTCTTCATCCGATCAAGTGAATGCTTTGTTATGACAATCTAATAGAGCATGGTGTGGGTCCAACCAATCCATCCCAATTAAACAGTCATAGGAACCTAAGGGTAATATTTTCAAATCTGCCCTGGTATTTAGTCCATTCATGTCTATGAGGTAGGACTTAACCATCTCATTAACTTTTCTTCCGGCTCCTGTAGCCAATTGCACCAACCAGGATTTCCCATGCTTGCTTCTTGGCAATTGCAAATTTTCCACCATATTAGGGTCTATATAACTATGGCTATATCCTGAAACAATTAAAATAGCAAGGGTTTGGTTGTTGATCATACCTTCCACTTCAATCATGTGGGACTGATACTCTACTTGCTTGTTGTCCAGGGCTGCATAAATCCTTGGCACATTTTTTCCCATGTCCTCTACTGTCTCAGATCATTGTACATTGTAAACAACCCTACCTTTTCCCCCTTTGTGAGGACAATCTCTAAACCTATGGTCTCATTTACAACCCCAACATTGAATAGGTGGATAACTTGGCCCTTGATTCCTTGTGTCAATCACTCTGGTTTCCTTATGCGTTTTCTGCCATTGTGGATTATTTCTGAAGAATGGTGGCTTAGCTCCCTTCTTCCTTTGATCCATCTTGAATTTCTTATTGTCTTCCCAAGCCTTTTGGAAAGTTGGTCTTGCTTTTAGCTGGTCATATAAGCATTTATCTCTCCTTATGGTCTCCTCTAATGTCTTGGGATCATCATACTATATTTTGTCATTGATGAACGATGGGAATCCACTTAAGTACCGTTGAATCGTGACAGTCTCATTCTTAATGAAAGATACATACTTCAACAGTTCCAGAAACCTTCTCTCATATTCATTTATGGTCGTACTTCCAAGCTCGAGTTCAAAGAACTCTTTCATTTTCTTGTCATAATATCTCTTGGTCAAGTACTTCTTCTCAAAATACTTCTTGAATTCTCTCCAAGTAACACTTTTCTCGACAATGTGCTGTACCTGCACAAGTTGATCCCACCACATGGAGGCCTTTCCTTTGAGTTGATAGATAGCGATTCTACCTTCAACATAGGAATAATAATTATGTAATTGAAAATAATTCCTCATGCCTAGCAACCATGTTTCGACATCTTCATCCTTCTTTTATTTTGTAGGAGGATTGATTTTGTTTATTTCTCCTCGCAGCTCATCCACCCCAGATCTATTATACCTTCTAATAGGGGATAGACTTGAGCTGTTTCTTTCTCTCTTATGGGAATGCCTATGGGGATGATGGTGATGTCTACTAGCACTTTTTACTTCTCTCTTCTCCTCTGAATATTTGTGACTCTCATATCTACTTGAGTCACTCTCCTTAACCAATTTATTCTCTATTCTATTCAAACCTTCCAATAGCTTCATGTTGAAGTCATCCTGCTGCTCTTTAGCTTTCATAATCCTTTCATTATCAGCTTTATGGCTTTGGACATCCTTCTGCAAATTCTTAATGGTCTCAGCCATATTCATATCTTCATTCCTTTCTTCTCCATGTTCGCTGGAGTTTGTTTCTTCCTTGCCCAAATGGACATCCATCCCTCTGCTCTTCTCTGGATGACTGCAATTATCCTGTGCCTCTTCCATTCCTATGGACTTTGCACTGGTCTGACCTCACCGAGTTGTTGTTAATTCTTCAAAACGTGCATCTATCGAAACTAATCAGACTAACAAACCAATAATTCATGAGAATATGTACCATTTTGATCCAACATACACATCAACATTATCACTCCCAGTTTTTTGGTGTTATCACGACGACAATTCTAGATATGACCCAATTCTCGAGAACGCTAACGCACAGTGCCTCTTGAGATACACTTGTGCAAGAAGGTGGTTTTTTCGAAACCACTTTCTCTAGGACGTGGTGTTACGTGTCTCAATTATGTCAAATCCACCACTCGTGGAGCGGGCGACAACTAGTCAGATCACCCTGCTTCATTCATTCAGTACTTCGCAACCATGTGACGTTAGCTGAACGCCTCCATGTAACGAACTCAAAAGCTAATCATTCAAAATGGATTGGTCGAGTATGGAAACCCAACAACCTTTGTACGTAATCTGTCCACGCTTCAGAAATGGAGTTCTATAATTACCAGTCCCCAAGTATGAAGATATCTACGTATCCATAACCGTAGTAATATTCAAACTGCTCGACTTCCTGCTCTCTGTAGAGACGCATTTCGGTATCCCCAAACTAATATACATGGACAAAGCTAAGTCGAGTAAAACTGGTTATTCAAGAAACATGCTAGGATTTCCTACGAATAAAGAGGAAAGGGTCCTTGCGCACATTCTAGTAACTAAGTTCCACAAAGAGCCATTTATGGACTCGCGATTGGAAGTTAGGATGAATCCCATTATAAATAATTTAGTCATCAACAGGCCAACCGCTAAGAAGAAAAGGAGTAAGTGGCATAAGAAGGAGGAATCTACGGTTGAAGCAGTCGAAAGTGTTGGAGAAAATCAACCAGTCTGGTTAGACTCTTCTTTAAAGGCGGAGATTGCTAAGCTGAAGTAAGTCTTCAACTAAGATAAGCATGTCTCAACAAATTTTGAATATCCTGTAGCGGAGGTAGAAGTACAAGAGATGATAGGCCTGTTCTTCAACAACCCTTTTTACAACAGGCTAACTGTTGTCATCACCCTTTTTGTAATTTTGTGATGAACATGATTATATAAATACAGAAACAAATTTTAGACTGTTTTATTACAATTTCTATGTAGTGATGTGATGACTCTCGTTTTCTTTCATAATAATTTTTCTTGTAATCTTATATTTTATTTTTATCTGTCTAAATCAGAAGAATTAAAATTCAGAATTCTTTTTAATTAATGCTTCAATGCGGTTATGTGTTTATTTTTCTTTTAGTATTATGCAATTTAAACTCAGACTCCTCGCCTTCCAAGCGACTTCACACACATTAACTTGACTTGTTCATTTATATTATCATGTATAACAATATTACAAGGTAAACGTTTCTCTGCGCACCCAAATCTACTTTGCATTTCTTCTTCGTTGTACCGACTACTTACTCGAACTACTCTGGTGTTGTGTGCCAATATCTACTGCGCATCGATATTCCATATGCATTTTCGTCCTATGCATGCACCATGTCAAGTTTAACATATTCCTTCGCGCTCAATATCTACGCACACTACTGAATACACCGTCGCGAAACAACTTATACTTATACTTATGCGCGTACCAACAAAACTCCTCTGTGTTAAGAAAAACTTGTGCACTCCATGTGCACCTTACTATGGGTGTGCTTACTGTGCAAGGCTAATTTCAGCACATGCACCTCACACATAATAATCTTCCGTGCGATGCCACAATTTACTGCGCACACTGGCACGCCACGATTTCCCATGCGGTACCAAATTTACCTCGCACGCCAGTACGCTAATATTTTCCAAGGACACTCTATGACTCTAATTATGGTCACTACAAAGTTACTTTTCTGTGAATATTCACTTCAATTGCACTCTTCTGGCCCATCCAAGCTCAGTGTTAAACTATGGCTCTGATACCAAACTGTAACGATCCCCTCAACCAACCTGAGGCCGGGGTATGCCACTCCAGAGCAACCACTCATGCTCTGACGCCGGTCGATAACATTCCCAACCATCAGGCTGGAACATTCTACTCTAGGGAACATCTTTTGTTCCCATACTTCTGAACATACAGTACCATACCTAGTAGTTAACTGAGCAATGCCACCTAAATATACTGTAATTAGACTGCATGCAACTAAAACATATACATACAACACACTCGCAGAAGCTTTACATCTAACATAAACAAACAATTACTTTCTATAACATATGACTTTTATATTACAAATAACAGTAATTACCGATATGCATCATTTACATGAAATTACCCATAAGCACACAAACAATCATAGTCACATATATGATGAAATCGTAACATGGGCATGTAAATAACAAAACAACATATCAATATATCAAACAATTGGTACTTATCTTAGAAAGGATGTGACCAACTGCTTACAGACCGTCCACGAACCTCCCAGCCATAGATTACACTGTTCATCACTCTCAACAGTGAATCACCCCTGAGCTGGGACTGAACTCCACCCAGGGTAAAGGGATTCCTATCCAGGCTAAGGCTCATGGAAAATAGGAAATACTCCGTCTCAGGTGCTCATCCAACTAAAAACCTACAACCTCTCATTACCCACATGCCTATCCCACCCAAGGAAGTGTGCCCCTTCTCTGCTCAACAGTCCCTCAGCTGCCCCACTTCCCTTCCAGGGCTTCAGCAACAGGCCGGACTAAAAGTCTCAGGGCACTGTAGCTATAGTTTAGCACCTACGGTTACAATACATGGACAACAGGAAAGACTCTGTCTCAGATGCTCACTCAACTAACAACCTACAACCTCTCATTCCCCACATGCCTATCCCACACAAAGAAGTGTGACCCTTCTCTGCTGAAAAATCCCTCGGATGCCCCACTTCCCTTCCAGGGCTTTAGGAATAGGCCGGACCAGAAGTCTTAGAGAACTGTAGCTGCAGTTTATCACCTACAAAAATCAATCCCCAACAATTCTCTCACTCAGAGAACTTCTCACGGGTCTGGCAACCCTCTTCTTCAATCCCACTCCAAGCTAACTAGGTACACCCACCAAAATGGACGAGGAAACAGGTTTCAAAAAGGTGGAATGGTTGTCTCAAGGATAACGAAATGTATGAGTGAAATGGTAATGGAGTCATTGACTGGATAACTGAGTGTGTTTTGGAATCACTATGAACTCTTTGTCAAAAACGATGGTCAGCCTGATGGTTTTCCCTTCCCCCTTCTATTCGTAAATTATCTGTGTGAGAGAGAAGCACCTTGAGCTAATTTTCCCCACGATATGAATGCATGTACCCAACTTGACACTTGTCATATTATAAGTTACTTTTGTCGACTAGTCCCCAAATTTAGAACTTAGGATAACATTATCCATACTTTATGTTTTGGGAAATATTAATATAATATTCCCTTGACTTTTGGCCCTCCCTTTCCCTAACTAGTGAAGTTCAGTCCCCCATTTCTTTTATCGTGGTTGGTCTGCGTGTATTGATGTATTTTATATTAATCACGAGTCATGTACAAATTAGTAGGTGCATTGGCCCTTTAACATCTAGGCGCGCTGACCTAATTCCAAGACATAAGCATTCCGGCTTATAATAATGGCTCACCAACCTATAATGCATATTATATACACAAAGGTTCACTGACCTTAATATTGCGCGCACTTAGTTACTGCGCGCTGTATCCTCTGCCTCTAAGGTTGCACACACCTGAGTTACTATGCGCAGTATTCAGAAATGTGCACATTACATCCCTTTACTGCACAGTATATGCGTGCACCATGCCATGAAATGTGTGTTACAAAAATGATGTCTCAACAACTCACTAGATTAAATATACTTGGATTATATTTACATTTGGGTTCGGCCGAGGGATATTACACATAATCCCTCATTTTTGATATCTAACAGTTCAAACGTCGTGATGAATTATGATACTGATCTCGTTTGGTGTAGCTTAGTGAGCCTTCCCAAAAAATGAGATTCCCTATCAAAACGGGCACAAACTGCTTTGGTGAACATGTTCCAAGTGGGGTGTCTGGGATAACATTTCTTATGCCACTACCACCACTACCATATTTCTTGATCCAAGTGTAGAACCCATACATGGATTTTTGTCTCATCATCCCAAATATCATGGAAGAAATATTGTTCCATTTGAGAAACCAACCCATCTTGGTTGCATCCATAAAATTTATGCATGTCAAATTTGGAAACCTTATTCCAAGAGTGTGGAGAACCCCAATGGGAATGAAATGACTAATTATTTTCATAATGGTAAGATTGTAGGTCTGTGGGCACTCAACATTATTAACCTTGAGAAGTTGTGTCATATCCTGGAGTTGCTTGGCTAAGGAGGATTGGAATTCTATGTGTATGGAGGTAAGTTTGTCCTCTAGGAATGACATCCTATACTCCATGTCATCTTGGATCTGAGAGCAGGTGGTAGGCATGGTAGAGGATTGGGTAGTATATGAGGTGTCGAGATGATAATTTGGGCCACAAGAAATGATAGGTACTAGGGTGATCAAGACAAAGAGAGGAATCCAATGGGATAGGTCTCAAATAATCGCGTCCCAGAAAGGGTTGGGTCCACAGGGGAAAAAAAAACTTAAAAATGAAGGGTACCACTATGATCCAAATGAAGAGAGAAATATTTCACAGTTATACTCCAACTTGAATACTTCTGCAACTTTAGAATTCCCAAATTATCAATAATAAAAAATGTCGTCAGGGAGTGTTTCTGCAACGATTATGTTAGGATATTTAGACACTTAGGAGTTAGTTAAGATCTACTAGGTCTAATATGTCATTATGTTAAAATGTGTTTCTTATTGTGTTTCTTTATTGTGCATTAGTATGCATTTGTAGTTAGGAAATCCGACGGTCACGATATGTTCCTAACATAGAGTGATCCGATGGTTCATATTCTCCTTGATCTTAATGGCCATTGATCTGTGGCTTAACACTTGATTGGTCCATGATCTATATTTAAAGAGCATGGAGGGTCATTTTTCGATGATTGATTGTGAGAGAATCGCTTGTAAAATATCTCTGTAATCTTTTTCTTTTGCATTAATAAATTTCTCCAAGTGGTCACATTGGCTGGGGCCGTGCATGTTTCCCTGTAGGGGTTTTACCACGTCAAAACATCAGTGTGTTGATATTTGATCTAGTTGTGTGAATGGTTACTGAATGTGTTCATCCTCTATTGTAATACTTGTGCTGTCGAACATGGTATCAAAGCCTGTTTGAAGACCTACTCCTATTGTAGATCGAGATCGTGAAACTGAGTTTCCTCATCTCCATTTTATTCCATTTTCATACATTTTTGGGTTAAGAGGAATATTCCATTGCATTTGGAGAGCTTGTTTCAGTCAGGAACATTTTTCGTTTCACTCGAAAAGGTTTATGTTTTCCCAAGATACAACCATTTCAGTCAGATCCAGAGGTATAAAGCCTGAATATGCCATTTTAAATTTTTTACAGAGTATTATTTTGGTTTTATATTATTTGTTTCAGGGTTGCTACTCTTTTATATCTACGTATCCTCTTTTCCCCGCACCCTGTGCAATCTCAATGAATCAGAAACAGATAGGAAAATATGCATTTTCCGGGTAAGCTAACCGAGATCTAACCCTTGTTGTCATCGACAAGCGAAATTTTTTTTCTTGTGTGAAAAGAGTTCTTTTTTAGGACACTCTCCAAGGCCATCTTCCACAACAACAAAACAACAACAAAAATCCTCTTTCTAAAAAATACAATATGTTTTGCTAGCCCATTTGGTTAAAATTTTCTTTATTAAGTAAGAGGTGTTGAGTTCAAGTCTTTCTTTTTGTTACTTTTTAAAAAAAAGTTCATGCTCAATTGTAAAGTGTATTTCACTTCAAGTATAAAAGTAAATCACTATAAGTAGCTATTTTTCATGCGTTTTTTCTTTCGTAAAGTAACTTCATAAAGAAACTTCATAAAGCAACTTACACCACGACGTGGTCCTTTGGTTACTGTTTATGCCTTTTTTAAAAATGGCATAACTTTCACATCCAAAGTCTGTTTTTAGTGTGTTTTTTTTAAACTGCCTAATTTTTTGAGACATTTCCATCTAGATCATCAGTTTTAGTTTATAAATCCATATTATATACATATTTAATATGTCTTCTTCTAGTAATCTTTTTCTTACCAGCACCAACTACTTCCAATGAAAATCTCATATGGAGGAATTATTAAGAAATAAAGGCTTGTACCGAATTACCTTGGGAAAAGAAAAAGAACCCACTGATGTTGATAAGAAAGTCAAATGGGCTAATAGGAGTGACAAAGCACGTGGACTAATCAAAATGTCCATCTCTCATGATTTAAGGTTCCACCTTAAAGAAATTGATGACCCCGATGAAGCTTGGGAAAATATTGAATCCATGTTTGGTAAACTCAATATTATTCGAGTACAACAGTTATAAAATCAAGTGCTGACTTTAAGTCCAAGAAATTTTTATTGCATTGGATATTATATATCTAAGTTTAAAACACTCATACTTTTATGTGAAGAATATGAGATAAAGATGGAGGAAGAGCGTTGCATCTATCTTATTATTTCTAAGCTAGGCAGTGCATATTCTGTGTTTGTATCTACCTTTTATGCCATGAGAGAGTATCTAGGGAAAGCTTATCAAAAACCCACTCTTGAGTCCTTTTGTGTTGCTTTGATTAGAGAGGAAGATAATATTGTACAACTTGGAGTGATCAACATTGTAGGTACCTCCAACAAAGCTTTAGTCGCCCAACAGAAAGATAAACTAAAGAATCCCAAGAAGAAACATCCTCGCTACAACAACAAGCAACATAAGGGTCCCAAACCCACTCATATAACTTCAACTCCTAATGGTGACAAAGGAAAAAAATATAAAAATAAGAAGACTGATAGACATTGAAACTTTTGTGATAAATATGGTCATGATGAGTCCAAATGTTTCAAGAAGATGGAAGCTTTAGAAGCAATAATGAAGAAACACAACATCAATATTGATTCCACTTATTCTTCTTCTTCTCATGGACATGCACTTTCTGCTTCTGGTTTCTCCTTCAATACTACTTCTATTTCTTCTTCTGATGAGTGGCTTATTGATTTTGGAACATCTTATCATATGACTAAGGATAAAGACACATTTTCTACTCTAAATGAATGTAACACCAAGAAAATATTTGTTGTTGATGATAGATCTCTTAGTGTTGTGGGATTTGGAACAATTCAAGTAGATAATGGTCATTTCAATGATGTATTATGTGTTCCAAGTCTTTCTTGCAACCTTATATCATTATATCAAATCACTCATTCAGGTGAAGGTAAAGCTGTAGAGTTTTCACCTCACCAAGTTGTAATCAAGGATCTAAAAGGTCCTAAGCATGTTCTTGCAACTAGAATTGCTGATGCTATTACCAGGTTGTATAAGTTTGACAACTTTGGGTCATCATATTTTTCATCAATTTTTGTTTCTCATAGCGATGACTTGAGAAAAATTTGGCATGAGTAGTTTGGTCATATAAACTATCACTCATTGCAACAATTATGTAATCAACAAATGATGTCTGGACTTCCTCCTGTTTCATGCAGAGATGGTGTTTTTTCCGGTTGTGTTCTCAGAAAACATCATCGAGACAATTTTGACAAACATGCCTCTTGGCATGCCTCGGGCCCTTTGCAACTTGTTCACAGTGATTTGTGTGGTCCACTTTCTACTCCTTCTTTTTCTGGGTGCAAGTTTTTCTTAACTTTCATTGATGACTTTTCTAGACATTCTTGGGTTTACTTCTTAAAACTTAAGAGAAATTTTTTTGACAATTTTTTGGCCTACAAGGTCCTTGTAGAAAAGAAATCTGGACATCAAATTCAAAGGTTAAGAACAAATAATGGAGGATAATATGTGAACAATAATTTTACAAGTTACTGTGCTACACATGGAATCCAAATGCAACACACTATTCCATGTACACCACAACAAAATGGTGTTGCCGAGAGAAAGAGCCCACATTAAAATAAATGGCTAACTGTATGATCTAATCTAAGGGATTAAATGTAAAGTATAGGGCCGAAGCCATCAACTGTGAAAATTACATACTAAATCACACTCCCACAAAGGATCTTAAAAGTATAACATTAGAAGAAGCTTGGACTAAAATTAAACCAGATGTAAGTCACTTCTGTTTATTTGGCAGTATAGCATGGGATCACATTCATGATGAGAAAAGGAAAGCATTGCAGCCTAAAAGTGACAAGTGTATATTTATTGGTTATTCTGAAGATGTCAAATGTTATAGACTTCTTCAACCACATTGTAATGAAATTTTTATTAGAAGAGATGTTAAATTTGATGAAAATCTCTTGGCCTGCGAGCCTAATTTGGAATTTGTGCCTTCTTAGGCTTGCGAGCCATATTAGACGTTTGTGCCTTCTTCTATTACTATTATGGTTTCTTCTTTAGATGATGACAATGAGGATGAAAATCCACCTCCGCCTGCTCACCTTCCTCCAGATGATTCCTTTGACACTGAACCAAAACCAACTCTTTCGCTTCCTAGACGGGTCCATTCTACACGAGAAGTAGCTGGTGATCTTGTCGGTGATCCTTCATATCCGTGTCAGGCATGTTCATAGTTACAATGAGCCTCTTCTCTTTTGGCTCAAGTTTCAAAAACTCATGATCAAGATATATTTACAAAAGATTCAGGTCATCCTTATTGGGATACGACAATGAATGAAGAGTATCGTTCTTTAATGGAAAACTATACTTGGGATCTTGTACCTCTTCCAAAAGGAAGAAAACTGGTCAGATGTAAACAGGTCTACATAACTAAGTATGCATCATATGGAAGTGTTGAATGACACAAGGTTCAGTTAGTTTCCAAAGTGTTTTTCCAATTTGAAGGAATTGACTATAATGAAACCTTTTCCCCTGTAGCCAAAATGAATTCCATCCACCTTGTTCTTTCCCTTCCTGCCTCACATAAATGGGAGGTCCATCAGATGGATGTTAAAACCGCCTTCTTGCACGGAGATTTGCAAGAATAAATCTACATGGAACAACCTCCTGGATATGCCCAGAATGACTCTATCCTTGTTTGTCGCCTTAAGAAATATCTTTATGGTCTTAAGCAATCTCCCCAAGCTTGGTATGAGAAAATGGAAAACTTTCTTATTGACACCATATTTTCTAGATTCCATTATGATCCTAATGTCTATACCAAGAAAGTAGGAATCCATTTCATAATCCTTGTCCTTTATGTTGATGACCTTATCCTTACTGATAGTGACTCAAAACTTTTAAACCGTGTGAAAACTAGCCTTAAGAAGAAATTTGAAATGACAGACTTAGGATTTTTGTGCTATTTCCTTGGCCTCCAAGTTTTTCAAACCAATGAAGGAATTTTTCTTTCCTAGTCTAAGTATGCTTGTGACCTTATTCATCTCTTTCACATGGACGATTTTAAACCATCCCTTCTCCATTCCAGTCTGGAGTCAATCCTACTTCCACATGTACTTCTCCCGAAGTTGATGCCACCCTGTACTGTCAATTAGTTGGTAGCCTCTTATACTTGACTCATAGCCATCCTGATCTTTCCTTTGCTTTTGGTATTTTTTCCCGATATATGCAAACACACCATGAAATCCATTGGAAAGAAACTAAAAGGATACTTCACTATGTCCTTGGTACAATTTAGTTTGGGATACATTACAGTTCAGGGGGACTCCTTTATCGGTTGCTTTTATTGATTCAGATTGGGTCGATAACCCTGATGATCGAAATTCTATTGCAGGTTATGTTTTTAGCCTTGGTTTAGGACCTGTCACTTGGGCCTGTAAGAAACAACAAGCTATTTCACTTTCTTCAACAAAAGCATAATAACGAGTAGTGGTAAATGCAAGTCAGGAAGCCTTATGACTTCGATAGATCCTTTCATAGTTTGGATTCCAACAACAACATCCGACCAGCCTTTGGTGCAACAATCAGAGTGCCATCAGGATCGCCAAATACCCAGTTCAACATCAGCACAACAAACACATCGAGCTACAAATTCACTTCATCAGAAATCTCATTCATGATCAAGTTATTGAAGTGCTCTTTTTCCATAAAATAGATCAAGTTGCAAACATTTTCACAAAGTCTCTTATAGAAGCAAAGTTTTCCAAACTTTGATCTATGTTAGGAGTTCAGGAAGTTTTCATCAAGGGGGGATAGGCTCTAACGTCTCTTTCCTTCTCCGATTGTGTCAATATTGTAAATCCTTCAATCCTATCCCAAGTTGTTCTTAAGGGGGCATGTTATGATATTTAGACACTTAGGAGTTATTTAAGATCTACTTGGTCTAATGTGTCGTTAGGTAAAATTGTGTTTCTTAGTGTGTTTCTTTATTATGCATTAGTATGCATTTGTAGTTAGGAAATCCGACGGTCATGTTATGTTACCGACATAGAGTGATCTGACAGTTCATATTCTCCTTGATATTAATGACCATTGATCTGTGGATTAACACCCGGTTGGTCCATGATATCTATTTAAAGAGAATGGAGGGTCATTTTCCAATGACCGATTGTGAGAAATGCTCTTGTAAAATCTCTCTGTAATATTTTTCTTTTTCATTAATAAACTGCTCCAAGTGGTTGCGTTGGCTAGGGCTGTGGATGTTTCCCCATAGGGGTTTTACCATGTCAAAACATCACTGTGTTGATATTTGATCTGTTTGTGTGAGTGGTTACTGAATGTGTTCGTCCTCTGTTGGAATACCTATGCTGTCTAACATAATAAATTTAGACAGGAGGCCAAGTTGCATTGCAATAGATTTGTTGTTTTCATCCCTATGGTTAGGGTTTGAAGGGTATCTACAGTTAACGGTTTTCCCTATGCTATATCTCTTTGATATACATGATGGTTCCAATAGTATTACTCAACCCAATATCTTAGGGAACCAACTAAGGAGAGTAGACCTTACCCTTATCCATACTACCCGATTACCCATGTACTAGAGATAATATTCTCGAGTGTTGTTCTTGGTGACACTATAAAAGTCAGGTGGCTGATCAATTTATCTATGGAGGTCTTTAGGATATCTATTCCGATATGTATATTGGTGTTTTCTGATGCGCTACCACTCAAAAGGTTACCAACAAGGATTCCAAGGGTGGCCAACAATGTGCGCTTAATAACCACTTGTAGTTCTTGCGTGTATGACTCACTGACCGTGGGTTTATGTGCAGAATGACAGATCTCTGTAGCTTAAAGATGTTGGAATATCTACCCTGAAAAATTTTACCCCATAAGTTCTACCCAGGAAGGAGCTATGATACCACTTGCAATATACCAAATGAAATATAATATGCATAGTATAAATATTTATCATGTAGTAATGGAGCAATAAGATTATAGCTAAATCAATACCATAATAACACCTGAAAGAGAACCTTTATTAAAGATATCAATGTTCACTTGTCTCTTCGATGGGGAAACCTCCAATAGAGTAGAGCTCTATTACAATAATCTCCAATACCTCTTACTCTTATTTATACCAATTCTACCTTCTAAAGAAACTTCTAGAGGGAGATCTTTCTAGAAGCAAAAGCTTCTATTAGGTCTTCTTACATTGACTTATTCTCCTTTATTTATTAGGCCTTATTAACTAATGTCAACCTTTATTACATAGAAAACATATCCTACTAACTAATGACCCATGAAGAGGGGTTAGGATTAGATACTAACATGATAGGAGTGGTGTTGATGTGGAACTGACACCCAATAGATTTAGAGAGTAGAAAACTAATGGAGCCAGAGATAATCTATCCGATATATGATAAAGATATGTTGAACATCATGCATGAACTAGCTAAGTTTATATAGCACATACTAGGAGGATGCTTTGTGTTTAGGACCGACCACAATAGCCTGAGATATATATTGGAGCAACGATATTTGAATGAGAGGAAACATAAATGGGCGAGTAAGGTGAAAACATATGATGTTTACATTGAGTATGTAAAATGGAAGAAGAAAATAGTTGTTGATGCCCTATCTAGGAGACCTGTGGCCTTCTCCATGATAAATATCTCAACAGATTGGAAGTCCATTCTCTTGGTGGAATACTCCAAGAATACCTTCACCTGTGAGATGATGGAGGGAATTACTCAGGATGACAAGTACATGGTAGTGGATGACATCATCTACTACAAAGATATGATCTATCTTGTCCCCGAGTCCACAATCAAGGATAATATTTTGAAGGAAGCACATGATGCACCACTAGAATGGAATCCGGGGTATCTGAAGACCTACATGTAGGTGAGAGAGAGATTCTCCGAGAAGGGTCTCAAGGAGGATGCACTTTGACACATGAGGGAGTGCATGACTTTCCATCATAAAAAATTAGAGCTTACATATCCTTTGAGACTGCTTCAACCATTGTCGATTCCAGAGTAGAAGTGGAATAACATTTCCATGGCCTTCATTATAGGGTTTCCAAAGGTACATGGCATGGAATGTATCTATGTGGTAGTGGACAGGTTGAATAAATATGTACATTTATTTTCCATTCCTTCAGAGCACAACACATATCAGGTAGCAGGAATATTCTTTAGAGAGGTGTTCAGAATACATGGTCTTCCGAGGAACATAGTCAGTGACTGGGATAACAGGTTTCTCAGTGCATTTTGAAAGGACCTATTCAAGCTATCCAGGATGGATTTCACACCCAATACCATCTATCACCCCTAGACAAATAGACATACCAATATAGTAAAAAAGTGGATTAAAGGATACCTTAGGAACCATGTGTCAGGGAAGCAAAGGGAATGGATAAAGTGGTTTCATATTGGGAAACATTGCTACAATACCACTTATTATATGTCCATCAGGATGATCCCATTCAGGGCATTGTATGGATATGATTCCCCATCATTTGTGGAATTGGAATTTGGGTAAAGAAGATCCCCCAAGTCTGAATATTGGTTTCAGGAGAGACATGGAATCTTGAAAGTAACAAAGGAGAATATGCACACCACTCAGAATCAATAGAATATGTATGTAGATAGGCACAGGGTAGAACACAGTTTTGAGGTTGGGAACTTAGTCTTCCTTAGGTTGCAACCTTACAGACAATCATTGCTGAATAAGAGTGGTGAAAAGAAGTTGAAGCCTCATTTTTATGGACCCTATAGAGTAATCAGAAGAGTGGGGGAGGTAGCATACAAGTTGGAGCTACCAGAGGGTAGCAATATCCACAACATCTTCCATGTATCCTACCTCAAGAAGGCATTGGGACAAAATGTTACCACTTCAGTAGATATTTCTTCACTAGATGAGGAAGGGTAGTTGGTGTTATCACTAAGAGTCACCTTCTGATTGCATAGAAGGTAAGCCCAATACCCATCAGGTTATATGTGAATGTATGAGTGTTTTTTAAATGGTCAGATGGAAAATACTTGAAATGATAATATCCTAACTCAGAAACAGGTCTAACATGTACCGGCAAATAAGGTTTTGACTAACTTCAACTAGTAGTTTGAGAGTAAATGGGATAGAGGGAAGACTTGAATGAGAGGGGTGTAATGGCTACTGCAAACATCAGGTCTACAAGAGCCTAAGGAAGAAAGTTTCTTAAGACAAGTTCTTCTTGAAATTAGGAACTAAGAAGCTAAATAAACACCACAATAATACAATGATCAAACATCCACCATAACATTACCATAGTTATCCATGTGAAGCATCCACAACATGAACATTTAGCATTAGAAGCATATAGGCTAAAACATAAGCTAATTTCTATTAGTAAAAAATTCTTAAGTCCAATACACAGCTAGATCACAGTCACTTCAAAAATATTATAGTCTAGGGAGCCTTGCTCAACCATACGAACCTACTAAATCAATAGATCTATCTATTTATAACAAGAAAGAGAGGAAACATCTGGAGGTACGAGCTAGCCTCTTTCCCTTGAAAATATCTAGACATTTATTTGTTCTAACAACTCAGGTAACTGCCTATGCTATAAAATAGGAAAATGCTAGTGACTAATCCAATCATGCTTCTAACTACTTTGATCCTCTTTTGCTGCTCAACTCCTGTTTTTCCATGTGTCCCTTTGGAGCCTGTAGTTGTCCTCAAAATTCCAACTGCTACTTCTGTCACTTTATCCATCATTAAATTGTCCAAAGCTGTTGGCCTAGTCCTCCTAGATCCCTGGTGTTTGTTGGAAAAATTCCTTGTGTAGAAACTCTGGGTAGCACACCCTAAAATGTAACAAGGAGAGAAGGTAGTGCCTGTAGGTAGCACCTCTGTGATGTGTATGTGTGTAAATCAGCTCCCTGTCAAATATTACACAGCGCCTATAGGTAGCGCCATTGTGTTGCACCCATATACCAATTCTTCCCTCTGTGTAATATTACACAACGCTTTACGTAGTGCCACGGTGTGTAACTTTTGTTCTCTGTAAGCTATTACGCAACGCATGTACGTAGCACTACTTACACTGCATTTTCATACAGTTTTGGGTATCATTGCCAAAACACAATATCTTTGAATCTAGAACATGTGCAGAGCAGTTTGTGTCCTTCCAATGATGACATAAACCATTTTACTTAGGTTCCTTGACTATACCATACTGAGTGAAGCTATCACTTTAGAAAAAATTCAAAATCCATATAGCTAAATGCCTAGGAGCCTGTATAGATGGAAAACATAGTATCTTCATATCAGTTAACCCTCCCAAAAAGGAACAATTCCAAAAAATGTAGCTTACCCCTTACCAAATATTTTGTCATATTAACACTTAGCCTCACACTCTTTCTAGTAGAAAGAGTATCTTCAATTGGCTCAACAGACTTCTTCTTCCTAGTGTTGGTAGGATTCTTTGGTGTAGTTGATCTCTCCTTAGCTTCTGGTTTATCATTTTCAATGGCAGCTTCTACCAACACCTGTAAATTTATTTGAGCTACCTCATCTTGCAAGTGTCTCAGGTCTGCCTTTAACTTCCTATTCTAATACTGAAAGCCTCTGTTCTTTCTGTAAATATTCTTCAGTTTTTTACGAAGAGGTAGAGACTTTCTCGCTGCAAACCTTACCAAGTCTAGGGTATGGTTGTAGCCAACCATGAGCTCATACATCTGAGCCAGGTGGACCTTGTCTTCTGCTTTGAGATGAGCTATTTCTCTCCTTGCATCCCTAAGATGCTTGATAAGTATTTTTTAGGTTTCGCTGTTAGGAGGGACAGTGGCATGCTCAGTCTCAATGGGCTTCTCCTCAGACCCCTCTTTCTCATGCATGGGAAGTGTCTTGTCTGTCTCATCAGGTTCCTTGCTGTCTCTACCATTATTCTTATTTCTCTGCACAGGGGTTTCATCCTTTCTTACCACAGGCTTCTTAATGCTTTTCTCAAAGGTTTCATCTTTCGTCTCCAAGGGTCTTTTAAAACCTTTCTCCTTTCCCTTCTATACAAGGGTTTCCTGCTTGTCTTCAGTAGATGACAAACTATCTTTTCTCCTCTTCCTCTGAGTAAGGGTTTCAAATTTCTCCTCCACAGGCCTTTTAATGCTTTTTCCTTTCTTCTTAATGCATGGGCTTTTGGCAAAGGATTCTCTTGAAAAACCTCCTTATGGATTAATGACCCAGTGAAAGGTCTTTTACCCTTGATTTAAACTACTAGAGAAGGAGAGGGAAATAGAAGCTTCTTCTCCTTTTTAGATGTCACCTTGGTAGAAGAAGGCACTTCTTATAACCTTGGTGGAGGTGGTGATGAGAAATCTCTGTGTGGAGAAGGACAAACTTCCTCCTCAGCTTCCCTGACTTGCTTGTTGATCTCTGAAACAGGGGCTCTTCCCTTTCTCTTCTTGTTGATCCTTTCTTTAGTACTGGTGAGTGATGAAGGACCTGCAATCATTGATTGGGGAGTAGGTGTTGGGTCCAACTTGAAGTGAGAAGTAACCACAAAATTCTCCCATGAAATCTCTTTCTTTCCCAACTCTTCAGATACTAACATTTTGATCAATCCAGAGTGAAAAAGGCTAGAATCTACATCCTTAGATTTGGCTTGCACCCTATCTGAAATTTTACCTATGCTTTTCAACATGTAATAATGAACATTCATCTTAATCTTACCAGTAAAATGTAACAACAACCTTATGTGGTAATGGTACAAGGTTTTAAATATCCCTTCACAAGTAAAATATATTTGTATGATTTTCAACATTCTATCAAACTGATCGATCAATTGATTCCTCAACATACTGTTAGATAACTCATTGATTTGATATTCAGGTTTGAAGAGATCTTTAACAAAGGGTGAACACAAAACCATGGCCTTGAACCAATTTTCACCTGAAATGGGAATTCCTGTTGTAGATGAGATGGAGGCTTCGGTTACCTTGAATTCCAAATCCCCAACTCTGGTTTTCTTACCATCAAAATTTAATGTGAATTGTTTTTCTACTTCTGTATGGCCTCTCAGCATGTTCTGGCAGAAAGAGAGGCATCCTGTTCTTTGAAACATCTGCCTTGCCATGGGCTCTGTGTAAAAAAGGCACATGTCCACAGGTTCTTTCCTAACTATCTTTCCACCTTTGTGTTCTTTCTTTCTTGGACTAAGGGGTCTCCATGACTCAAAATGAGGTTTCTTAAGAGGCTTAAGGGATGCTAATGACTAGAAAGCTTCAATTTAGGTTTAAAATGCACAAGGATGGCCCTTTAAAACTGACAGTGCTTAGAAATCCAAGCTTGACTATGGAAAATAGACCTTTAGACATGTACATGATTTTTAGAGAGTTAGACTATGAAGGGGTGATATGAAATGGCTCTTTGTATAGGATGAAAGGGGAGCATGGAAAACAAAGAGGGTTTGAGCAGTGCCTTTGGGTAGCATGACGCATATGCAGAGGTAGGCTATTACATACCTGTGACTTCAAAGGCTAAAGTAATCAACAATAATTAGATGATGGAAACGGGCGAGGAAGTTTACAGGAATACAAATATGGCTCCTTTATACCCTGCAAGCTCAACAAACTGAAAACATGAGCACAAATTTCCCGTGAAAATAAATATGCAAAGGAGGCTGCACAAGATACCTATAAAGTCGACACCTATTGAGATCCTCAGCGTGATCTTAGGATGAAATTGAGGAAACGTCGGCCTTGAAATCTCTCACAGCATCAGATTTAGTTGACATACGCTCGCCTGATCGGAGCTGGCAAATTTACGCAGTGCAACACTGTTGAACTTTTTCAAAATTTAAAAAACGTTACCAAGGATCATAAATGCAAGATCTTTTGAAGGCTCTTAACCAAATTTTGGCACTGAAAACAAGGGACATGATCTCAATCGTGGAAATCATGAATTGGAGTGGATGGATAATAAACGTGGCAGGCGTTATGGAATTGCCTGATGAGTAGGCAACACTTCCAAATAAAAAAATTATTAGAGAGGTAAGCGGGTACAATGAGTCATGCTTATTGGGTCATGAGTGAAGATGAAGAGGTGTCATATCAGCTTAGCAATGGGAGGGATCTATTTAAGGATAAGTCATGAAGGGAACCAAAAGAGTCATGAGCCTAAGAGGTTCTAGAACCACAAACCAAATCGAGGACCAACAAGGACTATGATTCGAAACTCTTAATCTTCTAAGGTGAGCTTAACATCAAAATTTAGGAGGATGAGACTCAAAAATTTAAATCTAAGGTTTAAAAAAATATTAATCAAACTAAAGACCCAAGGAAACATAGTGTGGTAACATTGGCTCCACAGGGGATGGCATGCCCCCTGCGGACTGCCAAGAATGAGTAGATTTAGTGCCTTATCCTAGGGATATGTGGTCAGTTATTGAAACAAAACAAATAAAAATAAAATGATATTTACAATGGCATGAAGAGCCACTCATGACTCAAGCAAAGTACTCTTTCAAGAAATGCCCATTTACAGGGCCACCAAACACTTCTTCATTCTCCATATTTTTCAACTTGAAGGTGTTATTAGAGAATACCTCAGAGATTTTAAAAGGACCGGTCCATTAAGATTCAAATTTACCATGCTTTCCCTTATCTTTCCTCGGTGCATCCTAATTGAGCACCCGATCGCCCAATTGAAAATCCTCCTTTTTCACTTTCTTGTCAAATGCCTACTTGATCCTTAGTTGATGTTCATATGCTTTATCTACCAGCTTCTCCTGAGTCTACTACACTTCAACCAACTACTAAATCCTCCTGATCATATCATTCGACTCCCCTTGATAATCTTGGAATTTTTTTTCCACAGGCAAGGCAAGCTGAGCAGGGAAAATGGCCTCAACTACATACACACGTTGGAAAGGAGAGAGACCCATGGACCTCTTCGTTGTCACTCTGTCAACCCACAAAGAAAACTTGATTTTTGAATCCCATGCCTTTTTATTGTCCTCCAACAGGTTTTTAATGATCTTTAGAGGGATTTTGTTGGAGGATTCTGGAAGCCCATTCCCTTGGGGGTAGTAATGGGTAGAGTGAATCAATGTGATTCCAAACTGTTGATAGGACTAAATCAAAGGCTAAGCCTTGAAAGATGCAACATTTTCAGTGACAATTTTGTTCGGGCAGCCAAACCTTGCTATAATATCTTCAAGAAAACCAATGATCATTGTGTGGGAAGCATTCCTAGTAGGGATAGCCTCTATCCACTTAGTGAAGTAATCTGTGGCAGTCAAAATCCATCTATGTTGGCCACTTGAAGTGGGATGAATTTCCCCGATAAAATCTAGGCCCCACTATTGAAAAGGCCCTGAAGCTGCTACAGGATTTAATGACAAAGATTTAGGCTGTTGTTTTCCAGAAAATTTCTGACATTTATCACATGCTTTGATCTTAGCGTAGACATCTGTAAATAGACTAGGCCAAAAATACCCAGCCCTGAGAATCTTGTAGGTAGTGGTCCTCCAAAAATGATGCCCCTCACATAAACTGTCATGAAAATCATACATAATCCTTTGGGCTTCTTGCGGGTCTAGGCATCTCAACAACACTCCCAATGGATCCTTCCAATACAAAATTTGATCAACCAAGTAATACTTTATTGATTTGAGTTTTAATGCTCTCACCTTGTTCCTTTCCATACCACTTGGAGGTTGTAAATTCTGCAAGAAAAATATAATGTCCTTGTACCAACTTTAATCGGCCAATGCATGGATGACTTGAGTACCTTTGTTGTTTAATTCAGTCTGCTGCTTTTCTGAACATGAACCAATGAAATTTATTCCCAACGCTGAAAAATTTGATTCACCCAACAAATTGGCTAAACCCTGGCCTTTGACCAATTTGGTAGGCCTGATTTCTAAATCAAATTCAAGGATTTTATCAATCCATTTGCTGCATTTTCCGTCAATATAAGGCTGAATAAGAATTTCTTTTACAACAACTGATGGAACATAAGCAATAAATCTTGAATGCAACACATAAACTCTGAAGGAATTAAGAGCTTTAACCAATGCATAGGATTTCTTATCCATAATGTCATATTTTAATTCTGCATCTCTCAAAGCCTGACTGAAAAAGGAAATGGGCTTCTCTAAGCCTTCAAAGTTCTTCTACAACAAAACTGCTGCTACTGTATCAAAAGAGAAAAAAGAAAAAATAAGAAAGTCCTTGGAGTAGTTTGGGCTGACTAAGACTGGGGCTTCTGTCAAAGATTTATTTATTTGATCAAAAGAACTATGTGTCTCAATAGTTCACTTGATTTCATTATCTTTCCTCAACATGGTTGTTATATACTTAAGCAACTCAACAAAATTTGACACCATCTTAAGAAATTAACCTTTCCCAGAAAAGATTGAACTTCTTTTTTAGATCTAGGCAGTGCTAAGGTTAGTATGGCTTCAACCCTCCTGGAATCAATCCTCACTCCTTCAGCTGACACGATATGCCCCAATAATTTTCCCTCTTTCATGGTGAACAATGACTTTTTCGGATTCAAAGAGAGGCCAAATTTTCTGCATTTTAAGTAAACCTTTCTTAAATGATCACAATGCTCTTCATCAGATTGAGAGAACACGGTTATGTCATCTAAGTAGATAACAACAAACTTGTCTTTTTATCCCATAAATTCTATGTCCATAGCTCACTGAAAGGCCGCCCCCGTGTTCATCAAACCAAAGGGCATCTTGGTGTACATGAATGTACCCCAAGGAGTGGTAAAATCCATCTTCTCTCTATCCTCTGGAAAAACAGAAGTCTGGTTGTAGCCAGAAAATCCATCAACCATAGACATCCGGGCTGCACTTGTCACCCTCTGTAATATATGCTCCATATTGGGCAAAGGGTAATTATCCTTTTTAGAGCTTCTGTTCAGATTCCGAAAATCGACACAAAGTCTGATTTCTCCATTATTTTTCCTCACAGGGACCAAGTTAGCCACCCATTCAAAATATCTCAAAGGAATAATATTTTTTTCATCTAAAATATTTTTTACCTCTTTCTCCATGACAGACAATAACATAGGATTGATTTGCCTCAATTTTTGCCTGAAGGGCTTGGTTTCTTCTTTTAATGGAATATTGTGCTCTATAATGTTTGTGTCATAAGTTCTGAGATCTTCATAAGTCCATGTGAATACATCAACAAACTCCTTAAACAATTTGACATATTCAACCCTCTGCTTTCCTGATAAGATGCTTGATAGCTTGACATATTTTGGATCCTTTTCTGTTCCCAATTGCACTCAGTTATATCAACATCATCAATAGACACCTTCCTCTTTACTACCACATCATTTTCATCAAATAGTTTTTCCAAAGGAACTAGTCCTCTTGGAATGTGATTGCTAGGTAGCTGCACAATATGATGATTAACAATTTTATTAAGGAAAACATCAACATGTGGAGTAATTTCAGAATCATGATCCTGATCAATGTGTAATGCAACAAATTCATCAGCAGACTCAAGGAATTTTTTAATCTCTAAATCATCCTCAAACACTTTCCAATATTTGACATTGTCTGGTATAGAAGGCATGTACTTGACTTCTACTTCATACTTGAGTTTAAGGGGTGTAGGTATCTTGAAGTTGCTTGCTGATAAAAACAAACAATCATCCACATAATTATCTTCTCATGGGATAAAAGAGATGTCAAACTTAGAGAAATTTTTTTCCACTAGGTCCCATACTTCATTTCTATAAGATCTAAGCCTAGGGTGTTTAGTTTGACAAATATTTTTGGTCTGATGAACTATCAATTCAACACCTCCAAATACTGACAGCTTTTTAATTCCTATATCCTTTGCAACCCTCAAGCCCAAGACGAGAGATTCATACTTTTCCACATTATTGGTAGTTTTGAATTCTAGTTTATGTGACAAAGATGTAGTCTCCTAAGTTGGTGAGACAAATAACACTCCCACACAAACACCTTCCTTAAAAGATGCTCCATCAAAGAACATCTTCCAAATGGAAGTGGCTAGAGAAGGATCTTCACATAAGGTAACAGGTTGCTTTCTGATTTCAAGAGGAGTCTCAGGTGCATTAGTGAACTGTAAAATGCTAGACCCCAAATCAATATCAAGAGAGAAAATAGGATGATTGACGGGGTTAGGTTCATCACTAATAATGTAAGCCAGTTGGGCTTCCCTGTAAAGTCTTCTATGTGCCCCCGCAAACACAGGGATAGTTGCAAATGAGAGATCCATTTGCAAGGTCCCTCCAAGTCTTTTAATATAAGACCTTGACAAGAGCATGCCAAACTTGGGAGGAACATCAACCACCACATCATCCATAAGTATACTTTTCATGGGCAACTGGAATAGATTTACAACCATATCCTTAATGACCCCCAATCATTTTTCTTTCCTAGAATCAAAATAATATAGGTCATGATAGGTTTTTGTAATTTCCAATCCAAGTTCATCCATAACAGACTTTGGCATAAGATTATGGGAGGCCCATGAATCCAAAAGACAGTTATGCAACACTTTGTCATGAATATTGAGAGAAGTGTAGAAGGGAGGGGATGAGTCATCTTTGTCTTCTATCAAAGGGCCTAAAATCACAACTAGTTTTTCATCTTGCAGATTTATTGAATCAGTGGCATTAGGAGGGAAATGAGCTGTAACATTTTGGTCAGATACTTATTAAATTCTTCATTTTTTATCAATACCAAAAATGGTACAAGAATCTTAATTTTCTGGATTTCATTCTCAAAACTGAAGGAAGGGGAAGGCTTCAAAATATCTTTGGTTTCAGGAGAAGGATTTCTGATCAAAACCTGTGGGTTTTGAGAGTCTTTTTCCTTGCTGCTCAGTGTCACAACCTCGCTAAAGTCTTCTTTTTGAACAGGTTGATTAGGGGAAACATTTTTTTCTTCATTCTTCTTAGATATCAGATTATATCTACTAGCATTTTCCTTTGCTTTTTCTCCCTTGCTTAACTCATTAATTTGAATATCCATTATAGATTTCTCATAAGAGGATTGATTCAAGTGTGGGGATGGGGATGTATCACCTAAGAAATGTATCTCAGGCTCAACCTCTACCTCTTTTTCTTCTTCATCAACAACCAAATTATTTTGAAAAGGAGCTTGAATCCTCTGATCACCTCTCTCTCTTTGTTTCTGGGCTCTCTAGGAAGGATTTGGGGAGCATTGTTGGGTCTTCTTAAATTAACTCTATTTTCAGTGTTCTGAACATTTCTATATGGCTGTCTTCCTTCTGATTTTAACTTCTCGATCTCAGTAGAAAGGGATTTTACTAATTTGGTCAAATCATCTACCTATGAATGAACAATAGGAGAGTAAGAAGTTGATGCTTCAGCTCTGTTTTTCCTCCTATCTCTGTCAGATTTTCCCCTGAGCTTATCTGAAGCAATTATGTTGGATTCTACCTCTAAGGCAACATATTGCATATGAACTAAGGAAGGTGACCTTCTCTCTCTCAATAGAAGGCAGAACTCGGAGTGAAAATCACTGACATAAGTGATTTTTTCCATGGTTTCAGTGGGTTTGATCTCATCAGGGATCTTTTTGTACATTTTGTTAAATATTTTAGAAAAGTCAGAGACAAACTCTCCTTCTTTCCTTTTCAAATATCCAAATTCAGTGATGTAGTACAAAAAATCCTTATTGTCACCCCAGTGCCTTAAGAAGGCTTCATCTAATGCCTCAATACCCGTGATGGATCCAAGGGCCAAACCCCTAAACCACTTCCTAGATTCACCAAAAAGGATTTGGACGAAAACCCTCATCCAAACATCTTCATTTTCAATATTTTGGTTATCTGCATAGCTATAGAAAGAAACAAGATGTTCCTCAACTGTTATATCTTCTTCTCCAGTAAACTTGGGCATGTATTTCAAATAATCTCCAGGGGGAAGAGAATTCATTGGCTGAGGCAAGACTAGAGGAGCATACCTTGCAGCCACTATGGCATCCATTCTATTTGCATGGGGGTTAACAACTGCCATTTGATTTTGGATTCTAGGTGAACAAGCAGGAGAAGGGGAAAAGGATAAAGGGGAATTTCCAGTCTTCACAACAACAGGTGGAGTCTTGGAAGAGGATGGTAAAATCTGAGAGGGAGATGAAGTTCCTACTTCTTTGGCAACAAAATTTTTAATAGAGAAAGGTGTAGAAAAACCTAATGTAGGGAAATCTTCAAAACTATCAAGACTGAAACACTTCTCAATATCAGGGGAGGAGAATATATCAATATTTTATTCTTTCAATCCAGTTTCAGAGGAAACGTTTTCAACAGGAAAATATTCAAAATCAAGATTTTTAGATACATCAGCAGAAGATAAAGGAAGCTTACTTGATAAAACAACTGGAGTATCAAGAGTGGAATCAGGTGACTGACCATAAGCACTTGTGGCAACAGTAGAAAGACTTTTTTGGGAAGCTTTTCCCTTCTTGATTATCTTCTCTGTGTCAGCCTCAAGTGGAACCAAAGGTAACTGTGGATTTGATCTTGTATGTCTGCCTTTAGGCACCAGAGCTGAATCAATGGAGTCACCAGGTGCAATATGAAATCTTCAAAATACTAAGTCCCAATGCACCCTGAAAGCTATTAAGTAATGTCGTTCTATCCCAGGGAAAAGTCTACAAATCGTTCCCCGACAAAAATTCCAAAAATGTTAGCACTATGAGTCACCTTCTGATTTCATAGAAGGTAAGCCTAGTACCCATTAGGTTATATGTGAATGTATGAGTGTTTTTTAAAGGGTCAGATGGAAAAGACTCGAAATGATAATATCCTAACTCAGAAACAGGGCTAACATGTACCAGAAAATAAGGTTTTGACTAACTTCAACCAGTAGTTTGAGAGTAAATGGGATAGAGGGAAGACTTGAATGAGAGGGGTGTAATGGCTACTGCAAACATCAGGTCTACAAGAGCCTAAGGAAGAAAGTTTCTTAAGACAAGATATTCTTGAAATTAGGAACTAAGAAGATAAATAAACACCATGATAATACAATGATCAAACATCCACCATAACATTACCACAATTATCCATGTGAAGCATCCATAACATGAACATTTAGCATTAGAAGCATATAGGCTAAAATAGAAGCTGATTTCTATTAGTCAAAAATTCTTAAGTCCAATACACAGCTAGATCACAGTCACTTCAAAAATATTACAGTCTAGGGAGCCTTTCTCAACCATCCGAACCTACTAAAGCAATAGATCTATCTATTTATAACAAGAAAGGGAGGCAACAGCTGGAGGTACGAGCTGACCTCTTTC
This sequence comes from Picea engelmannii, assembly GCA_009831015.1. Lineage (NCBI taxonomy): Eukaryota > Viridiplantae > Streptophyta > Pinopsida > Pinales > Pinaceae > Picea > Picea engelmannii. Next base: position 744,552 of record ML787350.1, on the reverse strand, counting down.
CCTTGAAAATCTCTAGACATTTATTTGTTCTAACAACTCAGATAACTGCCTATGCTATAAAACTGGAAAATGTTGGTGACTAATCCAATCATGCTTCTAAATAATTTGATCCTCTTTTGTTGCTCAACTCTTATTTTTCCATGTGTCCCTTTGGAGCCTATATTTGTCCTCAGAATGCCAACTGCTACTTCTGTCGCTTTCTCCATCATTAACTTGTCCAAAGCTGTTGGCCTAGTCCTCCTAGATCCCTAGTGTTTGCTGACAAACTTCCTTGTGTAGAAACTCTGGGTAGTGCACCCTAAAATGTAACAAGGAGAGAAGGTAGAGCCCTTGTTCTGTGTATGTGTGTAAGCCGGCTCCCTATCAAATATTACACAATGCCTATAGGTAGCGCCATTGTGTTTCACCCATATACCAATTCTTCCCTCTGTGTAATATTATGTAGTGCCACTGTGTGAAGCTTCTGGTCTCTGTAAGATATTATGCAACGCTTGTACGTAGCGCTACTTACGCTACGTTTGCATACAGTTTTGGGTATTATTCCCAAAACAGAATGTCTTTGAATCTAGAACATGTGCACATAAGTTTGTGTCCTTCCAATGATGACAAAAACCATTTTACTTAGGTGTCTTGACTATACCATAGATAATTCCATTTACTACTGAGTGAAGCTAGCACTTTAGAAAAAACTAGAAATCCATATAGCTAAATGCCTAGGAGCCTGTATAGATGGAAAATATAGTATCTGCATATCAGTTAACCCTCCCAAAAAGGAACAATTACCAAAAATGGAGCTTACCCCTTATCAACTATTTTTTCATATTAACACTTAGCCTCACACTTGTTCTAGTAGAAAGAGTATCTTCAATTGGCTCAACAGACTTCTTCTTCCTAGCGCTGACAGGGTTCTTTGGTGTAGTTGAGCTCTCCTTAGCTGTTGGTTTATCATTTTCAATGGAATATTCTACCAATGCCTGTAAATTTATTTGAGTTGCCTCATCTTGCAGGTGTCTCGACTATGCCTTTAAATTCCTATTCTGAGACTAAAATCCTATGTTTTGTCTGTAAAGATTCTTCAGCTGTTTACGAAGAGGCAAAGCCTTTCTTGCTACAAACCTTACCAAGTCCACGGTATGGTTGTAGCCAACCATGAGCTCATCCATCTGAGCCAAGTGGACCTTTTCTTCTGCTTTGAGATGATATATTTCTCTCCTTGTATCCCTAAGCTGCTTGATAAGTCTTTTGTAGGTCTGGCTGTCAGGAGGGATAGTGGCATGCTTAGTGTCAATGGGCTTCTCCTCAGACCCATCTTCCTCCTGCATGGGAAGTGTCTTGTCTGTCTCATCAGGTTCCTTGCTGGCTCCACCTTTATTCTTCTTTCTATGCATAGGGGTTTCATCCTTTCTTACCATAGGATTCTCAATGCTTTTCTCAAAGGTTTCATCTTTCATCTTCAAGGGTCTTTTAGAACCTTTCTCCTTTCCCTTCTGTACAGGGGTTTCCTACTTGTCTTCAGTAGATTGAAAACTATCTTTTCTCCTCTTCCTCTAAGTAAGGGTTTCAAATTTCTCCTCCACATGCCTTTTAATGATTTTTCCTTTCTTCTTTGGAACATGGACTTCTCGCAAAGGATGTTCTCGAAAAATCTCCTTATGGATTGATGACCTAGTGAAAGGTCTTTTACCCTTGATTTCAACTACTGGAGCAGGAGAGGAAAAGAGAATATTATTCCCATTTTTAGATGTCACCTTGGTAGAAGAAGGCACTTCTTCTAACCCTAGTGGAGGTGCTAATGAGAAATCTCTGTGTGGAGAAGGACAAAATTCCTCCTTAGCTTCCCTTACTTGCTTGTTGATCTCTAAAACAGGGGCTCTCCCCTTTCTCTTCTTGATAATGCCTTCTTTAGTACTGGTGAGTGATGAAGGACCTGCGATCTCTGATTGGGAAGTAGGTTTTGGGTCCAACTTGAAGTGAGAAGTAACCACAAAATGCTCCCATGAAATATCTTTCTTTCCCAACTCTTCAGAGACTAACATTCTGATCAATCCAGAGTGAAAAAGGCTAGAATCTACATCCTTAGATTTGTCTTGCACCCTATCTAAAATTTTACCTATACTTATCAACAGGTAATAAGGAACATTCATCTTAACCTTATGAGTAAAATGTAACAACAACCTTATGTGGTAATGGTACAAGGTGTTAAATCTCCCTTCACAAGTAAAATATCTCTGTATGATTTTCAACATTCTATCAAACTGATCGATCAACTGATTCCTCAACATACTCTTAGATAAATCATCAATTTGATATTAAGGTTTGAATAGATATTTAACAAAGGTTGAGCACAAAACCATGGCCTTGAACCAATTTTCACCTGAAATGGGAATTCCTATTGCAGCTGAGATGGAGGCTTCGGTTACCTCAAATTCCAAATCTGGTTTTCTTGCCATCAAAAGTTAATGTGAATTGTTTTGCTACTTCTGGATGGCCTCTCTGCATGTTCTAGCAGAAAGAGAGGCATCCTTCTCTTTGAAACATCTCCCTTGCCATGGGCTCTGTGTCAAAAAGGTGCATGTCCACAGGTTCTGTCCTAACTATCTTGCCACCTTTGTGTGCTTTCTTCGACTGAGGGGTCTCCATGACTCAAAACTCAAAATGAGGTTTATTAAGAGGCTTAAGGGATGCTAATGACCAGAAAGATTCAATTCAGGTTTCAAATGCACAAGGATGGCCCTTTAAAACTGTCAGTTCTTACAAAGTCAAGCTTGACTATCGAAAATAGACCTTTAGACATGTACAGGAGTTTTAGAGCATTAGACTATGAAGGGGTGATCTGAAATGGCTCTTTGTATAGGATGAAAGGGCAACATGGAAAAGAGAGAGGGTTTGAGTAACGCCTCTCAGTAGCACGATGCATATGCAGAGGTAGGCTATTACAAACCTATGAATTCAAAAGCTAAAGTAATCAATAGTAATTAGACCATGGACACGGGCGAGGACGTTTACAGGAATGAAAATATGGCTCCTTTACTACCCTACAAGCTCAATAAATTGAAAACCCGAGCACAAATTTCCTGTGAAAATAAATATGCAAAGGAGGCTGCACATGATACCTGTAAAGTCGACACCTGTTGAAATCCTTAGCGCGATCTTAGGATGAAATTGAGGAAACTTCAGCCTTGAAATCTCTCACAACATCGGATTTAGTTGACATGTGGTCACCTGATCGGAACTGACAAATTTACGCAGTGAAAAACTATTGAACTTTTTCAAAATTGAAAAACCGTTACCAAGGATCATAAATGCAAGCTCTTTTGAAGGTTCTTAACCGACTTCTAGCACTGAAAACAAGGGACACGATCTCAATCGTGGAAATCATGACTTGGAGTGGATGGATAATAAACATGACAGGCACTACACAACTACCTTATGAGTAGGCAACGCTTCCAAATAAAAAAATGATTAGGTAGGTAAGCGGGTACAATGAGTCATGCTTACTGGGTCATGAGTGAATATGAAGAGGTTTCATATCAGCTTAGAAATGGGAGGGATCGATTTAAGGATAAGTCATGAAGGGAACCAAAAGAGTCATGAGCCTAAGAGGTTCTATAACCAAAAACCAAATTGAGGACCAACAAGGACTATGATTCGAAACTCTTAATCTTCTAAGGTGAACTTAACATCAAAATTTAGGAGAATGAGACTCCAAAATTTAAATCTAAGGTTTTAAAAAATATTAATCAAGCTAAATACCCAAGGCAACATAGTGTGATAACAGTTGGTTCTGACTCTCGAGAGGATTATTGATGTCGGGGAGCGAAGGATGAGGAGCATAGTCATTCATGAGTACATGGCATTATGGAGAGGATTTCCCACTGAGGATGTGACATGGGAAGGAGAATAAATCTTACAACACCTTGATGTAGAGTTGCTTGAGGACAAACAATTTCGATAAGAGAGGATTATAATGTCCCATTCCAATTGATCATGATGGATGATGACTTAGTAGGATATATAACTGTTGTAGAATATATTCAACAAAAAGGGGATTCATGGAGTTTTATTTAGTGTCAATGGGTTAAAATATGACAAATTCTAAAGTGAAATTAAATAAAATAAAACAATGTTGTTTAAAAGAAAATTGGAGGGAAAATAAGGAAGTGTTTGATTTGTTCAAAAAAGGGAAAGATATAAAAGTTTGGAGGGAGAATAAATAGAAGGGTAATCCTTCACTTTTTTATTATGAATTGATCTCTCATTGTGAAGTTCTCTTGGAGCCATTGTTTCGTTGGGGTTTAACAAAACCATTCCACCATTGCAATTTGGTTTCGATGGTGCAATATCCACCCTAACTAGACAAGGAGGGGCATCCATATGGGGTATTCATTATAGCTTCAGTTTGGATTCTTTTGGTTTGGAGTTATATCGACTTGTGTAGGGGATTTACGAAACTTTCAGGAGAAGGTCGATCATCGATTTTGCAGGGACTAGGAGGGTTTCAGGAAAAATGTGATAGGGGTCAACCTCATGGGTTGAGTACATGGCGTCCCTCGAGGCCTCACTTGTTGGCCAACCTCATCCAGTGAGGAGTCTCCTGTTGTTCAGCCTTGTCCAACGAGGATCTCTGCAATTCAAAGTTACAATACTGTTAAGGTATGTGCAATTGGATTATTTTTGTAGGTGTTTCAGGAGCATATTGATATTGCACTAGTAGAGGTTATATAGTCTAGGGGAAGACACATCACCTCTTGAGGATATTTTGGCATCATTACCGGGTTTCTTGTTTGTTCTCTATTAGTTGGTATTACATCTTCCTTGTAACCAGTAGATTTGTGTGTTTAAGAGGGTTTTGAAGTTGTTGTTACATCCAATAAAGATCTTTGTATCATTTGGATTTCCATACCATAGTAATATTCCATGGTTATCTTCTATATTCTGTGTGTAATGAGTGAAAGTAATATTTTTGACAATATTCCTATCTTGGTGACATATGAAAACTGTTTGTAAGACATTTCTAGAAACCTTAATGCAAGTTGTTTTATAAAATCACACAAAGAGAAACAATATTTTGGACAACAATTTTTTTTTTTTTCTATCTATCCTAGTTGGGGACATTGCAGAGTGGAAGGTGGAAATGAGTGTGTTGGCGTTGCGCACAGTTTGTAAGACCCTATGTTTGATTTATCTGTGACCAAAAAAACCCACCATACACCATCTCCTTCGGCATCACCTGCTTGCACAAATGAAGTCTCACCCAAGGTATCTATTGGTACTGCAAGAACCATGCTTCTGCAATAGTAAGGGAATTGGAGGCAACATTCGGTTCATTCTTCCATATTATGTTTGTGCACGTAACTCAACTTTTGTTCTGTATTAACTACTTAGTGATTTGAATTCAGACTATCATTATATTCCATATTACTAAATAAACTAATTTCTTTACGAGTTATGAATATTGCGCCATGATTAAACATAGACACAACTAATCTACTACGCATCTAGAAAAAAATCATAATCAATCACATAAAATACATAGAACACAAGATTTAACGTGGTTCACCCAACTTTGGGCTATGTACACAACGATTGGCTTCTTTATTATGCTTTTGTTAAGTGCTTTAGGCTTGAACACTGCACTTACAAAGACGTATCATTTTCATCTTTCTCTTCTACTAGCCTAGCTACTATGCAGTGTAAGCCACTCTCTCTCTGCCTCATCCCTTACATTCAGAAAATGATTCCTCTCTTTTACAGACTAAAACCAGATGAAAAAGGACTAAAAATCACAATAAAAACAAACCAACCATCAGGAATAAAGAAACACATAACCCCAAAACATATCATGGACAATAACCCCTATTCTCCCAACCTGTTACATATTTTCACATCAAATCTAGGGCTTAAAAGCCTACTTGGTTCATCCCAAAAACCCCTTACATTGCATGGCTAGTTCATTTAACTGGTTGTTCGACTGCTTTCTTCTACTTTTCCATCTATATAATTCGTTTTCACATCCTTCCATATTTATAACTTCAATCTATCATCCTTCCTTTTCATTTTCTTTCTTCTCCTCCTTTATTCTTCTTTCTTCTTCTCTTTGCTTTATTCTCTATTTTATTCTACATACTGCACGTTTTCCTTCTCGATGCATCTCAACTGTGCACTTCCTCATATTTATTCTTCTCCTCTACACATCTCTTCTGTGCACATATTCTGTATAGGATCTTTCCCAAAACTGTATTTCAAAACTGCCTATCCAATAGGCCTTCAACTGTCACCTATGGCTCATCCTGAGCCACTCAAGCTTGTTTCCTGCTCTGTCATGCCCCAATTTGTTTTTGGAAAGTTTCCCTTGCTACCTACAATTATTTGATTATGCTCGCCTTTGTTTCTATGATCTCCTCACTCCCCTGCACCATCAAGCTTGTCAGTTTCTCCTCTGCTTCATATGCTTCCTGTTTGACCTTTCCTTGCACAGTGGCCAACTCCCCCATTATCCTCATTGCTTCTTCCTGTAGTGGTCCCAACCATTGTTGAAGGATATTTTTTTGATCCCTTATTTTATCCACTTCTACATATTCCTTCCTTTAATCCAAAATGGTTGTCATACGTTCCACTAGTGGAAGTGTAGTAGCCCTTTCTGATGCTTGTTGTGACTGTTCCTGCACTTCTCTTAACTTGGCCTCTATGGCCTTCATATCAGGTTCTTCTACTAACTCTGTGAAAACCCACGTTCTCTCCTCATAGAGTTTTGCACATTCTCCTTCTATACTCTTAGTGTTGGAAATTGTTGTGGTCACCATTCTTTCTCTTCCTTCTCGCACTTCCAGTGGCGTTCTTGGCATGCTCTGCAATTGTAGTCCTAAATATATTCTCTTAAGCCCTTAATGACTTCACTGATATTTAACACTTGTTCTTCCATAGTAGCTTCTACTACTATGGTGACTTCTGGAATTGCCTTATACAGTTTTTGGACAATTGCTTGGGTTTTCTGTGCTATGGTTTCAACTTCGTCTTTCTCCTTAAGGGATTTCCTGACCCTTTCCTCATCTTCGGTTTTATCCTTTAGTACCTCCTCCACCCAGACTTCAACTTCCTTATTTTTTTGAAGTGCAACATCATATTGCTTCTGCAGCTTAACCCTTTCATCCATTATTCTCATGATCTCCTAATGAACTTTCTCTCCTTTGTTTTTGAATTTATTGTAACATGCCTACCTGCAAGTCTTGTAGTCTTCGCATCAACAACCTCGATACAACCTGATCCATATTTTATGAGAAGAATGAAATGAATACAGATATATATTATTAACACATAGATTCAATGAACAATAACAGAGATACAATAAAAATTGGTTTCTATTAATAAAGAAATATGTTGAAACTGTAAAATGCAGATTGAAACAAGCTTGCTAGAATGGTGGCGGCTTATCTTTGAGAAGAGATGTGATGCCTATGATCATTCGAAATAAGATGAGTAAAATTAGGCTCCAAAGGCCTCTTTACATCAAACATGAATTCCAAAAGCCTATAAATCCAAAAACCTAACCCTCATATATGAAGCGCCAAAAGTCACGTGGGCCCCATTGGGGTAAGTTAGTACATCAACTTCCTGTGGTCATAACTTTTGCATACAATCTCCATTTTAGGCGCATGATATCCCGTTGGAAAGGTATATCCGAGGAATAAACATTATTCTATTACACTCTAAATTTTTTTATAGTGTGACTGTGGCGGGCCCAAAAAATGTTGTTTATGGCCTCAAAATGGCCCTAGAAGTTTAGGACCTAAAAAGTTAGAAAAAAACTACCAAGATGAAAACTGAAACTGCTAAGATGAAATCTATAAGTGAGCTAGTTGGAATAGGTGGGTCTCCACCAATATCCACCTGGAAAAATTCTCCCCCCTTACAAAACAATGGTCTCCATTGCGTTGAGTTCCCCCATCAGATGAGGATATTTCTGCTGAATTTGGCCCCAAATGAGCCACTTGCCTTGGTGCAAGAGTTGCTTGTTGTTTTTCTTCATATGAGATATAATTGATATATTATTACAATGATAAGTGTTCCATATATAGGGAACATATGGTGACCATCCATGAAAGGATGTGTCCCTTGAATAATCAATAACTATTTATTATTATCATTTACTTATTATATATGATATTTAATAACCAAGAATTATATTATTAATTATTATTCTAAGATAATGTCTTCCTAATGTTGTCCAAACATAAAAACTCCCTCTCAATGAGGGATACATTATGCATCATGCCAAGCTTGTCTATGAAGTATACAAACTTGACCCCAGAATCATGACACTTGTTTGTCAGTCTTGAGAGATGTCTCTCTCCCACCTGAACCAAGGAGAAACTCCTTCTGAGGCTCTCCCTCTGAGCCAATTAACTCTCTCTAAGATAAGGATCACTCTGGGTCGGCATATAATAACATAAAGCATATTGAGTCTTTATCATTCCTTGTCAAACCACCATGACTAGGACAAAGACCACACCATGATATTTCACCACAAGTACACACCTGTGATTGAATGTTAGCCTGATGCTGAATGACACGTGGAAATCACTTCAAGCACCTTGAGTCCATATTATTCCTTGTCATGGTCAAGGAAGGACTACATCTGGGACCATTTACCACAAGTGCACCTTTATGATAAATGTAACCTATCTCCCTTGGTTTGCATCCCAATCTAGGAGAAGTTATGCCTGATGATGAAACATCAACACTCCCTCTTAGCTAGGGAGGTATCTTTCCATAGTAGTACACAACTACTGTCTAGAGACACACAATCTTTGCCAATGGTACACAACCACCATAGTAGAAAAATGTTTGTCACACATGGTACTCCCATGTGGACTTCTAGAGGATACACCCTCTAGAAACACTAGGGTCAACTCCCATAGTGTGTGACGTCAAGGGTCAACTCCCTTGACATGTCCTCATGTGTTATCCACATGGGACGTTGGGATATAATACCAAATGAACTTATCCCTTCTCTAATAAGTTTCCTCATAGATCAACTCAACTCAATTCACAGAGGAGTACGATCCGAAGAATGTTTGTCACACATGACACTCCCATGTGGACTTCTAGAGGCTACACCCTCTAGAAACACTAGGGTAAAATCCCATAGTGTGTGATGTCAAGGGTCAACTCCCTTGACATGTGATCATGTGCTCTCCACAAGGGACATTAGGTTATAATCCCAAACACACTTATCCCTTCTTGGATAAGTGTCCCACTTATCCCTTCTCGAATAAGTGTCATCACAGATCAACTCAACTCAGTCACATAGGAGTGTGATATGGATAATGTCTTAGGAAGTTGCAAACATCAACACTCCATCTCAACGAGGGAGGCATTCTCTACCACACCAAGTCTGTCATGTAAGTACTTGAGCTTCATCCTGGTTTGGTAAGAACATCAACAACCTGCTCATTTGTAGGAAGGTACATCACCAATAGTTCCTTCCTCTGCACCATGTCTCGGATGTAATGGTACTTGATCTCAATGTGGTTCGATTTTTCATGAAACACTAGATTCTCTGATATCTTCACACAACTTTGGTTACCATAATGAATAATGGTGGAATCCAACACATGTTCATATAAATATACAAGGACCTTGCAAAGCCACACTACTTCATAGACTGACATACTTAATGCAATTTACTCTACTTCTGTTGTGCTCAAATCCACATAAGTTTGTTTCCTTCTACACCAGGAAACCATGGAAGATCCCAAAGTGAAGCAACACCCGAAGGTGCTCTTTTTTTCCACTACAGTCCATGCCCAATCAGAGTCAATATATTCTTTCCATATCATATCAATACTGGAAGTAAATCTCAGACCATGTCCAACTGTGCCTTGAAGGCATCTCAACACATGCTTCACAACAATCTAGTGTGTCTGTCTCATCTGACTCATAAAATGTCTAAGTGCACTCACTGCATAGCAAATATTTGGTCTGTTTTTAACCAGATACATCAATGATCCAATCAACTGTCTGTATAGAGTCAGATCAATTTCATTAGAATAATAGAAAGACACACTTATTTTCTTCAGATTCGTCACCATTGGTGTAGCCACAGGCTTCAAGTTCAACATCCAACCAAACTTCGTCAATATCTCAACGGTGTACTTCCCCTGACTCAAGAAGATCTCAACAGTTCTCTGCCGCACCTCTAGTCTCAAGAAGTAGTGCATCATACCAAGGTCCTTCATCTCAAACTTAGAGGCCAATGCATACTTTCATTCAACAATAAGGCTCTCTATACCGGTGATGAATAATTCATCAACATAGAGGACCAAAATCAAGGACTCACCATTAACATTCTTGTAGTACAGGTTGGGATTGAAAACACTTTTGTTGAAGCCCAAAAATCATCAGGTGTCCATCAATCCTTTCATACCAAGATTGAGGTGGTTGCTTGAGTCCATACAATGCCATATTCAACCTTCAGACATGAGACTCCTTCTCATGTATCATGAAACCATTTGGATGCTTGATGTATACTTCTTCCTCAATCTCTCCATTGAGAAATCTTATCTTTACATCCATCTGATGTACTCTCTAATCCATGGATGTTGCAGGGGAGATAATCATCTAGATATAAGTGTATCGAGAAACATGATCAAATTTCTCCTCATAATCCATTCCCTCCACCTAAGAGAATCCTCTATCAACAAATCTCATTTTGTGCCTCTCGATGCTCCCATCAACTATGTGTTTGATCTTGTAGATCCATTTGGAAGTCACTGCAGACTTCCCTTGAGGTCTCAGAAAAATATCCCACACATATTTTTTCATGATGTCTTTATACTTCTCCATCATGACATCTCTCCATACTGGATGACTAGTTTCCCCCTCATAACAGGAAGGCTCAAAATGAATGATGTGGCTCATAGTCGTGGCACAACATGAATATCTCTAAGGTATATTTCTCACTCTGAAGGTAACATGAGGAGATGCATATCCTTCTTCCTCTTGTATATTTTGACGAGCCCATGTAGGTATCTTCCGACCAACTACAATACCTTTGGGAACATCAACTAGAGCTACAACACCAACGAGGTCAATTGGATCAATAGGCTCAACTGTCTCCCTCTGAATTTTTGGAGGGTGAAGGGGAGAAGACATCATCTCTTTCTATCCCTCAATATCAATATTCATGTGAGATCCTTTAGATCTCCTGAAAGATGCCTCCTCCTCAAAAGTAACATCTCTACTCACCTCAATCTGTCTCTAACCAGGATGTAGATCTGATATGCCTTCGAAGACTCACTGTACCCCACAAATGTACATGAATATATACTGGACACCCAAATATCCTGAAGTGTCCAACCTCAGGCTTCACTCATGAACTGTGTCCATACTAGACATCTCGTGACTCCCTCATGGAACACATGTCTAAGGCATATCGAGGTTACCTCATGGAATCAATGTCTAAGACATATCGAGGTTCCCACATGGAGAAAATGTCTCACAAGACATATCGAGGTTTCCTCGTGAAACCAATGTCTTGGTTCCTTCATCTAACCATCTGAGGCATGTTAGGATGTGCAAGATACCAAATATAATAAATAAGAAGAAAATAAATAAAATGCTAGAAATGGCAGAATAACTGTAATATAACCAACATAATATCCACAATAACACATAAGTAATATGAGAACAACAACTGAAATAACACTTTGATTCAGAAAGCAATGTTCACAGGCCTCTTTGAGGGGGAAACCTCCAGTCGAGCAGTGCTCTGTTACAATAATATCCAAGCTAGGGTTTTCATACCCTTGACCCTTATTTATACTAAATATGTCTATTAAGAGAAGCATCTAGAGGAAGATCCTTCTAGAAGTGGAAGCTTCTATTAGGTCTTCTTACATCCACCTTATTCTATTTATTGAAAGGCCTTATTAATATTGACCTTTATTACATTCGAATACATTGATCTACCTATGTGTGGTTTAGGACCTTAACATGTCCGCCCCCTTAAAAACAGCCTTGTCCTCAAGGCTTGAGATGTGGAAACTGCTGCAGAATGGTAGCTGGTTCCCAAGTGGCATATGTTGGAGTCACATCTTTCCACTGTACTAGCACTTCCTTGATGGTTCTCTGACGCAGGCAACGCTCACACTGGTCCAAAACTGCTTCTGGCTGTAGCCAAATGGATCCTTTTTCAGCTAACTTTGGAAGGTTGGTTTGAATTCGACACTTGGTTCCAATCACCTTCTTCAAGCATGAAACCTGAAAAAAAAGATGTAGCTTCGACTGACTGGGCAGAGCTAACTGATATGCGACTTGTCCCACACACTTGAGAACTGTGTAAGGACCATAAAATTTGGGTGCTAGCTTTTGACAATGCTCGACCTTGAGGGAAGTTTGCTTATATGGTTGCAGTCACAGAAACACCTGATCCCCTTCTGCAAATTGACGTTCAGAGTGACCTTGATCTGCTTGCTGCTTCATGCAATTATGTGCCATGACCAAGTTCTCTTTAAGGGTACGAAGAATATCCTCTCGGATTGTAAGTGTTTGGTCAACCTCCTGGACCTTCGAGGTACCCAGTAAGTATGAGAGAACTGAAGGTGGCTTCTGTCCATATACCGCTTCAAAAGGAGTCATGCGAGTGGCTGTATGGTATGTAGTGTTGTACCACCATTCGACTAGGGTTAACCATTGAGCCCACTGGTGTTGTTTTTCAGAGGCAAAGCACCTCAGATATGTTTCCAAACACTTATTGACAACTTTCGTTTGACCATCCATCTGGGGATGATAAACTAAGCTGAGATGCAATTGTGTGCCTTGTAGCTTAAATAGTTCTTGCAAAAAATTGCTTGTGAAAGTTGGGTCACGATCAGAAACCATAGAGTGCAGCATGCCGTGAAGCTTGAAGACGTGGTCCATGAAAATTTGAGCCACCGTGGATGCAGTAAATAGGTGGTGAAGAGCGCAAAAATGAGCATACTTGGAAAGGCGATCCACCACCACCATTATGACTGATTTATTCCCGGATTTGGGTAAGCCTGTAATAAAGTCCATAGAGATATCCTTCCAAATAGCAGGGGGAATCAGAAGCGGTTGGAGTGTGCCCGGAGATTTGACTGTTTCTCCCTTGTTTCATTGACACACCTCACATTCAGTGAAAAACTTACGGATGTCCTGTTTCATACCATCGCAGAAAAAAGAACGTTTGACCCTGTCATATGTTTTGGTGAACCCTGAGTGCCCCGCTGTGGGTGTAGCATGAAGCTCAGAAAGTACCGTGGATTTGAGCTTGGATTGTTTACTTAAATACAAGCGGCCTTTGTATCGAAGCTCATCCTGGAGCCAGGAGTACCCTGGGGGAGCCAGAGCCTTGGTTTGCAATTGCTGGATCAGATGCGAACTTTTAGGATCTTGAAGCCATTCCTGGCGCACAGCTTGGAGCCAATCAGTTACAATGAAGGAAAGAGAAAAAAGGGATCCTTCGTCTTCATATTTTTGGGACAGTGCATCTTCCACGACATTGTCTTCTCCCTTCCTGTAAATGATCTCATAATCATATCCAAAGAGCTTAGTCACCCATTTTTGTTGCTCCTGGGAGGAAATGCATTGTTACAGAAAGTACTTAAGGCTTTGATGGTCGGTCTTAATTTGGAAGTGTTGCCCCAAGAGATAAGGACGCCACAACTCAACGACATGCATAATCGCCAACATTTCCTTTTCATAAATGGGTTTGCCCAGATTCCTTTAAGACAATTGCTTGCTGGTGAAGGCCAAAGGTCGAACCTCTTGCATAAGGACAGTGCTGATTCCTTTCGATGAGGCATCACATTCCAACACAAAGGTCTTTGTGAAATCAGAAAGGGCCAGAACCAGAGTGGTGCACATGGCCGTCTTCAAGGTTTGAAAAGCTTGAGCAGCTGCTAGAGTCCAAGTGAAAGAGTTCTTTTTGAGGAGAGCCATGAGAGGTGCTGCAATCTTTCTGTAGTTCTTAAAAAACTTGCGATAATACCCTGTTAGGCCCAAAAATCCATGCAAGCTTTTAAGAATATTTGGGTGTGGCCAGTCTTGCATAGATTCAATCTTTTTCGGGTCCACCCTAACGCCATCCTTTCCCACTAGATGACCCAATTATTCTACTTCTGAGGCACCAAAAGCACATTTAGACTATTTCAGGAAAAGTTGGTGCTGAGAGAGTAGGCGGAGAACTTGATCCACATGAGTAAGATGGTTTGTCTAGGTTTTTCTATAGATGAGGATATCATCAAAGAAAACTAAGACAAAATGACGGAGAAAAGGGCGAAAGACATGGTTCATGAGGCTCTGGAAGGTGGAGGGGGTGTTACACAAGCCAAAGGGCATGATCAAAAACTCATAGTGGCCCTCATGAGTGTGAAAGGATGTCTTGGGAATGTCTACCTCTTTCATACGTATCTGGTGATAGCCCAAGCAAAGATCAAGTTTGGTAAAGAATTGGGTGCCACTCAATTCATCCAGGAGGTCATCAATGACAGGAATGGGAAATTTGTCTTTGATGGTCAGTTTGTTGAGAGAATGGAAGTTAGGACACATTCTCCAAGAACCTTCTTTCTTCAGTACCATGACAACCGGAGATGAGTGATCCAGGTGGATATTGGTGGCCACCCACCTTTTCCGACTGGCTCAAAATAGTTTTCTGGCAATTTTGGCAATTTACTATTTTTAGCAGGTTTAACTTCCGGGGCCATTTTGAGGGCCTAAATGAAGGTTTTTTGAGATCGAGGTGCTCAATGATAGCTGAAGGCATGCTTGAGCCCCCAAAATGAATCTCCTCGATGATACCTTTCCAACGAGCTATCACATGCCTAAAACGGAGATCGTATGCAAAAGTTACGACCCCAGGAAGTTGATGTACTAGCTTACCCAAACGAGGCCCACATGACTTTTGGCGCTTCATCTCCTAGGGTTAGGTTTTGGATGTCTATGACTTTTGGCATTCTATTCTATTGTAAAAAGGCCTCTAGAGCCTCATTGTAATCATCTTCTCATGGATGCGAGTAGCAGCCACATCTCTTCTCAGAGATAAGCTACCAGCGCCTTAGCTAGTTTATTTACATTCTGTCTGTAAGCATTTTTCAGTCATT
>ML787350.1:693801-724606 GCA_009831015.1 Picea engelmannii | reverse complement strand
ATTGTAATCATCTTCTCATGGATGCGAGTAGCAGCCACATCTCTTCTCAGAGATAAGCTACCAGCGCCTTAGCTAGTTTATTTACATTCTGTCTGTAAGCATTTTTCAGTCATTTGTTATCAATGAAATGAAGTCTTATTTCCGCTGCATCTCTATGTTTATGTGTATTTCTGTATTTCATTGTGTTCCTACATAAATCCGGATTAATGAGTAAGGGATTGTACTAGGACGGATGATGCCTGTAGTAAGGAGTTCCTGGAACATTTTCTCAATTTCATTTTTTTGTGCAAAGGGGTGGCGATATGGATGGATATTGGGGGGAAGGCTTTCTGGGACAAGGGGAATGGAATGATCATAAACACCGCAGGAAGGAGGGAGTCCTTGGAGAGTGGAAAACACCGTTTGATGTTTAGAAAGGAGGGCTTGGAGGTCTTGGGGCATTGGGGGTGTCTCTGTGGCTTGTATGGCATGGAGTTGGGAAATGACACCAGAATGACCTTTTTTGAGCAGCTTTTCCATGCGATGGGAACTAATGAACTCAGGTGAACCAGCAATGATGCCTTGGAATTTATATTTTTGGCCTTCTTGGTCGAATTGCATGGTTAAGTTCTAAAAATCCAGGAGAATGGGACCCAAAGTCCTTAGCCAGTCTGCACCCAACACAATGTCGCAACCGCCCATGTCAATAGAAAACATATGGTATTTTAGGTGGTAGTCACCGATTTGGAGACGCACATTTTCACAGCGCCCGCCACATTTCATAGAACCACCATTGGCAATCATGATTTGGAAATTGTTGACAGCATGGATGTAGCAATGGGTTTCTTGGGCAATGCAATAATGAATAAAATTGTGGGTGCTACCACTATCAACCAGAATGACGACCTTTCGGTGCTTGATGTAACCGATTAACTTGAGGGTTTGGGGGGCATAGAAGCTGGTGAGAGCATTGAGGGAAATGATCGGTTCCACTTCGGGAGGGTTGAAGGGAGGGTTTATGTCAGTGATTTCTGGTGACTCGAGCACGAGGGGAGTTTCAACATCCTCTTCCGGAATATCCTCAGAGATGGCCATAAAAATCTTTTGTTCCTTACATTTGTGGCCTCAGAAATATTTGTCATCACAATTATAATAGAGGCCTTTGAGTTGGAATTCAACCATTTCATCCCTAGTCATTTTTTGGATCTTTAATGGGGCGGAGGGAGTAGTGGGGTTTACTGGTTTAGGGTGAGGGATAAAGGAAGGCTTACGGTTTTGAGAGGAAACAACTTGTTGTGCTTCTTTAGATTTTTTAGTAGCTTCCACCCAACTCACAGGTCAATGCATGAGGACATGGGCCCGAATCTCCTCCTTGAGGCCACTGATAAAACACTCTCGAAAGAAAGCATCAGTTATGCCCTCTGTTCGAAAAGACAGGCGCTCAAATGAAACTATGAAGTCTTCTACTGTTGCTATTGTTTCAATTTTTTTAAACGGCCCAAATGGTTGGTGTCAGTGTCAAAGCATTCATAAATCTCAGTCACAAATTGGGTCCAAGCAATATATCCTTGACGAGAAGTTTTTCTCCATTGCCACCATTGCCAACGTTCTTGATCTAGATGGAGAACACCATACCGAAGTTTGGCCTAGTCATCTGTAATGTTGTAGAGAGAGAAATAATGTTCCATTTGGGTGACCCAACTAGTGGGGTCCGAGCCATCAAATTTGGTTACATCCACCCGCGGAAGGCGTATGTCCCATTGAAAGTGATGGGGCTGAAAGGTATGGGCATGGGAAGAAGTTTCACCTTCAATCTTTGTATGTGCATCAGGAAAAGGGTCATCGGTAGGGATCTTTAGTTTGGTGCAGAGTGATGCAAAGATAGATTCAAGTTGGGTGGTCAGTTCTTGTTTGACTTCCTCCATTGCGGACTGCACAGATGCATTTATGGTGGTATTGATGGATGTATCTCGGGAGACAATAGTAGCACTGAGTTGTTGCACTTCTTTTTGGGTCTCAATGAAACTAGATTGCAAGGTGTTGAAGCGAGACTCCAGTTCTTGGCTATGGGTATGGGCCATGAGGATGGGTGAACTGAAAAGGGAGCGGGCGGGGTTAGACATTTTTGTGGAAAAATGATATGGATGAATGTGATAAGGGAGAAGAGATGAATCTAATGGAATAGGTCTGAAATAATGGTTATACTTCGGTCTGAAGAATGCTGCAGTGCTGAAATCCCCAAATTCTTAACCAAAAAGAAATGTGTATTTACTTGGAAACTTGAACACAGTTGCACGGCAATAGATCTGACCGGTTTAATTTGTTTATGTTTATGTTCCCCAAGGGTTCTACAGACAAGGGTTTTCCCTGTGCTATAGCTCTCTGATATACGTGCGGGGTCCAACAGTAGTACTCTTACCGATATCTCAGGGCACTAACTAAGGAGGATAGACCGTACCCTTAGCTATACTACCCGACTACCCAGGTACTAGAGAGTATCTTCCCGAGTGTTGTTCTCGGTGACACTATAGCAGTCTGGCGGTCGATAGGTTTATCTAAAGAGGGCTTCAGGAAATCTAGGCCGATCCGTACACATGTGCTGTCTGATGCGCTACCACTTGAAGGGGTACCAACCAGGGTTACAAGGGTGGCCAATAGATGTGCGCTTAAGAACCACTTGTATTTCCTGTATGTATGAATCCATCAACCGCAGGTTTATGCGTGTAATGATAGATCTCCGTGGCTTAAAGACGTCGGAATACGTCTCTACTCTGAAAAAAAATTCCCACAATTTCTGCTAAGGAAAGTCCTCTAATACCACTTGCAAGATACCAAATATAATAAATAAGCAGAACAAAAATAAAATGCTAGAAATGGCAGAATAACAGTAATATAACCAGCATAATCTCCACAATAACACATAAATAATATGAGAACAACAACTTAAATAACACTTTGATTTAGAAAGCAATGTTCAAAGGCCTCTTCGAGGGGGCAACCTCCAGTTGAGCAGTGCTCTGTTACAATAATCACCAAGCTAGGGTTTTCATACCCTCGACCCTTATTTATACTAAATATGTCTATTAAGAGAAGCATCTAGAGGAAGGTCCTTCTAGAAGAAGAAGCTTCTATTAGGTCTTCTTACATCTACCTTATTCTATTTTATTGAAAGGCCTTATTAATATTGACCTTTATTACATACGAATACATTGATCTACCTATGTGTGGGTTAGGACCTTAACAGGATGAAGTTCACATTCCCTCATACTAGTCCATACATGACCCTCCCGTTCAATATCAAAAGAAGTTATAATCTCAAATGGTGGATATTCACTAGCGAGAAATTTTTCATGGGTAGTCCAAAGAGATCTCTATCAAAATGTGTGCCCATATCCATTGGAAAAACCTTGTGCCCAGTCTACCTCACTAGCTACTCCCTCTCTTCTATCTCACCATATCACCAATTTCGACCAAATTTTTCATGTGAGATGATATAGTATATTTCTAAAAGAAAGAATGAAGGTGCCTTACTAAGGAAGATCCAGAATCGGTGTTTCCCTCATAATGAAATTAGAGGTCTTTATCCTGATGGAGATGTTGATGGTGATGGTTGCAATGACATGCCAATACCTATAAACACATTGATAGATAGTGAAGGCGTGATGGATGATGAGTTTTGAGTTTGAATAATTGTGTGTATATCTTATGATCCAGTGCTAGCTCAACACCGATGTGAGAATAAGCCCAAGAAATTATGTCCATCACATTTTTCCAGAGCCTAAGTTTCTCATTGAATATTACAAAGGGTATCTTTTTTACCACTTCGTGAACATTCGTGACCCACAAAATTATGAGGCCCAATTCATCACATCGACCTTTGAAAGAAACATTTCCAACGGGTGGGCCTGCAAATGAATATACCATGATTGGTATTTTTCCACAAGATTCATAATGGGAGTGATTTAATTCGAGCTCGGAAATATCATAAGCACCTAGAATAGCCAACGCACTGTCCATGCTATGTCCAGTTATTGTTATGCTAAGATCTTCTCCCTTGTATTTTTATACAAGTCTTGCAATTTCGCATAGAAGTTGCTCTCTTGCGCTTCCATGCTAAAATCTACACGAAGAATCATGGGAAGTGTAGACGATCAGAAATCCCATCTACACCTTCACATCCTCACGAGAGTCTAATGGATTAAAATGAGGTGGAGTTAGTGTATGCTTAAAATTAGCTATCCATTCTGTCCATGTGTCACTGCCTCTCAATGCCACCATACTATCTCTGCATCCAAGACATTTGATCTCTGTGTCATCGTATGACACTACAACATAACCAATCCAGTTAGGTCCATCTCCACCTTCAAACATACATATTATTCAAGAAATCGGGCATGTTAATATCCATTGTGGCGGCCTAAATTTTTCTACCGCACGCAACTCTTTTGATGCAAGTTATCTTCTCTCATTTTCCCGGGCCTCCGGTGATGGAGTCAATCCCAATCCTTCTCTCTTACCATGTTTTTTTTCTTCATATGATATATAATCTATATATTATTACAACGATGAGTGTTCCATATATAGGGAACATATGGTGACCATACATGAAAGGATGCATCCCTTGAATAATCAATAACTATTTATTATTATCATTTACTTATTATATATGATATTTAATAATCAATAATTATATTATTAATGATTATTCTAAGAGAATTTCTTCTCGATGTTGTCCAAACATCAAAACTTCCCTACTTTGACAACTCGATAAAGCTGGATCCTCTGTTGGCGAGTGACCTTGACTTGTGTGTCCATGATCTGGTTAGTGGATGCATGTTCCATGAAGTTAGGGTTGAGCTCTATGGGTGTCAACTGTTCTACAATCTCTGAGCTATCCAATAATGGTGGAAAATATGGCCCAAGGAGATCCACATTAAATACTAGATGCAAGCCAAGGAAGGGGGAAATGTTGATCTCAAAATCATTATCACCCACAACCTTGGTGATCGTGTAAGGTCCACAATGGAGTGGGAAAAGCTTTTGATGGGGCCCTGTAAGGAATTATCTCTGTAAGTGCAACCAAAATTTATCTCCCATATGAAACTTGTGTGGCACTCGATGTTGATCATGTCACTGCTTGTACTTGGCATTGGAATTCTGTAAAATATCCTGAAACTGTTGGTGGATGTGTTGGATTCGATCAATGAACCAGGTAGCTTTGTCAGCTTCAATTTGAGCATGGAACGAGTATTCCTGGGTGGCTGCAAGGGGTAGTGAAACATCCATGGGACCCAATGGTTGAAATCCCAACCCCACCTGAAATGGGTTGTGGCCGATTGAGCTATGTATGGATCTATTGTAGCTGTGATAAACATAGGGAAGATTCTCATCCCATGTGCATGGATGCTTGGAATTGTACATGTGCATGATATGCATGATCATCTGGTTGATGACCTTGGTTTGGCCATCCGTCTGGGGGTGGAAGGTAGTGGATTTTGTGATCTTAGTGTCTGAAAATGACCAGAGGCTTGAATAGAATATGCTGAGGAAATGGATGTCTTGATCTAAGGCGATGGTTTTTGGAATCCCAAAATGGACCCACACTCATTCGAAGAAGATCTTGGCATTGGCCTCTACTATGATCCTCTTCTTACAGGTGGCAAGAATGAACATTTTAGAAAAATGATCAACCACCACAAAAAACAAAATCATTTCTCCACTTAGTTGATGGAAGGCCCCACATGTATTCCATTGAGATGGATTCCCAGGGCCTTTCAGGAGAAAGCAAAGGGGTGTACATGCCTTGTTTCTTAATGGACGGTTTGACAATGATGCAGGAAGTGCAAGACCTACTATACTTGTTGAAATCCTTTCGAAGTTTCAACCAATAGAAATGTTGTTGTAGAACTGATACTGTCTTTTCTATGTCGAAGTGTCCTCCCACCCGACTATAGTGGACTTCCCAAATCATCTTCGCTTGCTCACTTTATGGAACGTAGATATGGCCCAGATGAGATAATATCTCATCCTGAAGATGGAAATCAATGACAACTATGTTTGTGCCCAACATATCGTAGGTGGTAGAGAAGTCAGTATCTCTCTCATAGAGTTGGGGCCATCAGGAGGTATCATGGCCGCATGATCTTAGCATTGTGGTGAGTGCTGCAACTGGAGGGTAGTCGAGGAAATCAATGACACAGTTGGTGCTTCCTACCTTGTACTTGATGTTGATATGGAACTGTTGCAAGTATGTGGACCACTTTTGATGGCAACCATTCTGCAATTTTACTTAGGTTTGCATGAACTGCATAAGCTTATGATCGGTGTGGATGACTGTCTCCTTCCCAAGAATGTAATGCCTCCACTGGTAGTAGGATTGCAAAATGAAGTACATTTATTTTTCATAATTAGGGTACTTACAGATGACATCTGATAGTTTCTCACTATGATAGGCCATAGGGTGTCTGTGCTGAGTCAGAACCGTGCCCACAAAATAGTCTGAAGCATTTGCCTCGATATCAAAGGGTTTTTGTAGGTCGAGTAATAAGAGTACTAGGGTTGAGCATAAGCGCTACTTCAAATCATCGAATGATTACTATTGTGACAGGCCCCACAGAAAATTTTCTTTACCACCATCCTTGATTACTTGGTTGAGGGCCTATGCAATATGGGAGAATCCTAACACAAACCCACGATAGAAATTGGCAAGGCATAAAAATCTCTGAAGCTTAGTAAGTGTGGTTGGGGCTAGCCAGTCATGAAATAATTGGATCTTGGCTGGATCCACATGCTCGTTGCGCTCATCAAGAATGTATCCTAGGTATTGGACCCTTTCCATGCCGAAGGATCATTTTTCCAATTTTTCATATATCTTGTGCTGCCGCAGAGTGCACATAACTTGTTGAATATGCTGCAAGTGTTCTTCCTAATTCTTGTTGTATATGAGGATTCCATCCAGATGCATCACCACAAAATAATTGTTGAAAGGCCGCAAGATATCGTCCATCATCCTTGTTGGATTTCCTGTTCTACGCACAGGTTTTAAGACCCAAGGTTCGGTTTACTTATGGCCAACAAACCCACCAGACACCGACCCTTTTATTATCACCTGCTTGCATAGATGAAGTATCACTTGAGGTATCTATTGGAAATGAAAGAACCATGATTTTTCATTAGTAAGGGAAAGGGAAACAAATAAACGATTCATTCTTCCTTGTTATATTTATGCAGGAAATTAATCACTAATTACTATTATTTTCTATGTTTCAAATTCCTTTGCTTAACATATTCCCGATTATTACATAGATTCTTCATGGTCACTGTCATGAATATTTCACCATAATTAATCCATAAACCAAGTCTAGTATACCAAGAATAACAACATAATTCATAAGCATGGATAGACAAGTAGATGACACACGACACAATATCATCTCTAAAATCTCTCTTTATTCATCTTTCATCTTACCAAATGACTATTATATTCATGACTCACACATAATATTTTAGTCTCCCTCTATCTCCCAACCCATTACATATTTATACCCCAGAATCTAGGGCTTAAAACCCTTGTCTATTTATCCTAAAAATAGCCCATTACAATGCATGGCAAAGCCAACTCAATTAACTAGATCTTTGATTGCTTTCTTCTTCTTTTCGCTCTTCATGCAACTTTTCTATTGTTCTTCTATTTCTGGAATTTCATGTTGTCATCCTTCTTTTGCACTTTATTCTCTCGCTCTCTTGCTTTATTCTCCTGTCTGTGCATTGTCTTCCTCCTGCATGTTTTCTTCCTTCTGCACACTTTCTTCCTTTTGTGCACTTTACCGTGGAATGTGTCTTAGCTGCATGCTACTTTCCTTCCTCTGTGCAATTTATAGCAATATTGCATCCAAAAATACCTGTCCAACAGGCCCCCAACACTCACTTGTGGCTCATCCCAAGCCACTCAAGCTTGTTTCCTATTCTTCCATGTTGAAATGAATGGTTGAGATGCAAAATTAGTGACCACTACCAACTCTGCTGCTACTATCTCCTTGATGGCTTGTGGGGTCAAGTCTGTGAGTTTTTTCTCTACTTCCACCATGAATTGTCTTACCTTAGCTTGTACAGTGGCCAATTCTCCAATGATCCTTACTGCTTCTTCCTACCTTGGTCCTATTCGTTGTTGAAGGATCTTTTGCTTGTCCTTCAGTCTCTGCACTTCTACATATGCATGTCACTGAGACAAAATGGATGCCATACACTTTACTAGTGGCAGTGTAGTCTCCTATTCTCTTTCCTTACGCACATGTTCTTGCACTTCTCTCATCTTGGACTCTATGGCCTTCATTTCTGGGTCTCACATGAGCTCTTCCCACACCTGCGCACTATCCTCACAAATGTTTTCACATTCATCTTCAAATTTCTTAATTTTGGAAACTCCTGTCATTTCCATCCTTACCCTACCTTCGTGCACCTTTAGTGGCATTCTAGGTTTGCTCCTCAGTTGCAAATCCAAGATCTTCTCCCTGAAGCCCTTCATGACTTCGCCAATCTTTGACAATTGTTCCTCCATAGTGGCCTCTCTGACTAGAGGAACTTTTGGAACTTCCTTGTATAATTTTTGGGCAACTTATTTGGTCTTTTGCACCATGGATTCAACTTCATCCTTCTCCGATAGTCCTTTCGTGGCCAAGGATGATTTTAGGGGGTAAATTTTGCTGATGGGCTAATTTTCCATGGTTTTTCCAAAAACAAGATTCACTATTTTAAAAATGATTCGCCCAAATTCTATAGGATAAAATTATTTTACCTTAAAAATCGCTAAAATTTTATAAAAACTATATAAAATCCTTAGAAATTTGAATATTTTTACAAAAATATCGCCAGTCATTTATAGTTGGCATACGAAGGATTAGTAAGATTTGCCAAGGTTTCTAGATTTTAAAATAAATTTCCATCCTTAAAATCATCCCTGTTCGTGGCCCTTTCCTCAACGTCGTCTTTATTCTTCAGAACTTCCTCAATTCGACCTTCAATCTCCTTCTTTTGTTAAAGTGTCATATCATACCGTGTTTGCACTTGAGCTCTTTCGACCCTTATTCTTTCCAAGTCTCGATTCACTGTGTCTCTTTTGTTCCTTATTTATTGCACCATTTATTCTTGCAAGTCATGTGATCTTTGTATGGGAAATTTTTATATGATGATATTAAGCTATCCCAACGCCTATATTTGTTCCTGTATTTTCCCCACTGAAAACTTTAGTGCATCTGCCTCAATCTGTATGGTTTTGTGTGCACCTGTTAGATGTGTTAGATCTAGATGCACACTGTCCAATTCTATCCTTGGCACTATGGATGGTCCTTCCCCTGACCCGTGTTCTTTTACAAGGCATGTTTTTTCTAGGAGTTGTTGAAGTATTCCCAGTTGATCCTGCACCATTTTTTGTTGGTCCAAAAGCTTCTTTGCAACTTCCTCCCAGAGTTCCTCTATGGAATCCTATATATGGGAACCGATCCTATCTATATCATCATTGGTTAAGATACAAAATGGGGTATGCCGCTACACTTTATCTTTCTTCCATGCCCCTCTTGTCCGTTCTAGCCCCTTATCCTTTCTTTCGAGTCATGCATCATGGACTGTAGATTGGACAAGAATATTTCCTATTCCATTTGTCTAATCATGTTATTCCTCACTTTTTTCTTGGTCTTCATGCTCTTCTGATGGCCCCGAATTTTTTGTTGGTCTCTTCCAATCATCTTCCTAGTCAATTATTATTAAGTTCATGTATTCTATTGTCAACATGTAACTGGTTGGAAACCACTTCCACAAAGGATCCTTTTTGTCTTGCACATACAAATGGTGCATGCCAACTATGAATTGTGCGATATTCTTGTAGGTGGAGACTACTTCCTCTAACATGCATGATGTGGTCTTCACTACAGTAGTAATGAGTTGCAAATAGGTATAAAAAGTGGTGTTGTTGTCATTCTTTCATCTCTTGATTGTTGTGTGCCAGAAGTTGTCATACCTAACAGCCAAAGGGTTGCGACCTGAAGTACACATGCACTGGTAATACATGGGATCTTTCCACCCAACCATTTTAATGAGGATGAGAAACCATGTGTAGTGAAATTTATCTCCCTTCTTTTGGGCCTTCGTGAAATCATGTAAAAATTGGTTAACTAAAAATGTCGTCCAGTTCATCTGAACTCCTTCCTTACATTTCTCTGATGCTAAAATTACTACCGTTGGCACTTATTCTATGAAACATTTGTGTAATAGTTTGTAGGACAAAACCTACATCATAAAACTGGAATCCTTGTCGCTGATGATCTTCACATCCATACCCATTTTTCCTCTAAATGTGTCAATTTTTTCTTTCATGACTTCAGAGAGGGATCACTCTCCCATTTTGTTGAAAAATAATGTTGGGTCTTCTCCTGCTTTTCCTAACCCTGTGATATGCACAATTAGTGTAGTATCTATTGAGACTAGGGGATCGAGCCAGAGTTTCCCTCCATGAATGCAGCTGAGTAATACCTTTACACATACATTAATTTCTATACTTCGTCTGAAATGTGGAATTTTGAATAATTTTAGTATCCCTTCTTTCTCCAATCCTAACGCCCATTCTTGTGGATCTACCAGAATTTCTCCTATGTCTGGGAAAGTCTTTGTGCATAAATATTGATTCTTGGACAACTCAGGGAATTTTTGTGTATCATTGATATAGTGGTCCATAAAATTCAGGTTGGAAACCTTGCCGAGCATGTCTTCATTGTTACTGACGCCATCCAAAACTAGTTCTATTTCCAAGGGGTACTTTTCATTCATTGGTATATTGAGTGGTGGTGCGTCATCTTTCTTTGAAGGTAAATAGTCTCTGTGAAAAACTGTTGGTGGAATCAAGGTCAAAGTACCGACTACCTCCTCGACCTCCACGTCTTCTACTGGTCCCTTCAGTTTTTTCTTTGCTATGGTGGATGACCCTCCCACTCTCCATGGCACCATTCTACCTGTATGATGGATTCTTGGATGAGCTCTGTGTTTCTGTGCAGGTTGCGTTAACTTGGCTCTGGTAGTTCCGCTTTGTTCGCTCCCACTTGCATGTAACAATGAATTAGAGTTTACTGACCTCTTGTTGATTTTTTGCTTTCGTGCTAAGTATACCTATCTCATCTTGCTTAACTTCCTTTTCAAATATGACGTTGTAGTTGGTGAATTGGTAACTAAATTATCCTTTAATTCCAAATTAATCTTATCATTTTCCTCTCGTACTGTTGATTTGTCCGTGATTTCCGATTGATTTTCCTATTTAAGACTTATACGGTTCTTTTATGACTTGTCACACCTTCCACTTAACTGTTGTTTCCATTATGACTTCTTTTAACAATATTATTGTTGCCAACTTGTGCATTGGTGTTTTTCTATTTCAACTGTATACTTTATAGTTGGTCTCAACCATGTCTTGTCTTTTAACTTGGAACAATGTTGTCTTCATGTGTGACGATCAGTCTAGATGCGCAAGTTATGATACCTTGGTACTCCAAACACTCTTTTTCTTTTTCCTATATCTACTTTTTATTTGTTTTCTTTCCTTTTTATACTATTTATTTGGTTTTTCTTGTTTTTCTTGTTACTATGGTACAATTACTATAATACAAGGGTTTTGGCGCAACCCATATTAATGCATAGGATGTCGACTATCTCTATAGAGTTTCAGTTGACTCCCATTCAACATTCCTTCCTAGTTTTTTCCATCCAAGGTTTCCAACCGCACAACACCCATTTTAGTTATTTGTTGGATCACGTAGGGTCCCAACCAGTGCATGCAAAAATTTCCTTGATGTTGCAGATACTTGTTATCATAGAGTAGTACAAAATCACTGACTTGAAATTTCTTTGGTTTAATGTGTCGATTGTGCTAGGCCTTCTCTCTAGATTTCTGAACCTACTGATGGAATCCTACAATAAATCGGGCCTCCTCAAGATGAACTGACTATGCCAACCACTCCTTTATCATGCTAGTATCTGAGATCTCAATGATCATTGAAATGCACAGGTTAGGTAGAATGAACTCCATTGGAATCAATGCTTCTTGTCCATAGACCAACCAGAAAGGTGCATGTCTTGTCATCTTCTTACTTGTAGTTCTGTAAGCCCATAATACTGTAGGGATTCTTAAGTCCCAGTCATCTCTCCATACATTGCAGATCTTTGTCAAAGCATTCTACAAGATATTATTAAAAGCTTCCAATGTGCCATTGGCCTGCAGGTGATATGGTGTACTCTGTTGATGATGAATCTGAGACTCCTCCATTAATGTTGCAATTGTTTTTTTTTCAGAAAGTGCATACCATGATCACTAAGTAATATGCGTGGAAATAAAAAAACTTATTACTACATTCTCTAATAGAAACCACACAACAATATCTGCAGTAAAATTAGTAACTAGGGTTGCATCCACCCACCTGGTCAAGTACTCTGTCATAGTGACGATGTATATTTCCCCTGTTATCCTTGCTTGTGGATTGATCGGTCCTACAAAGTCGATGGCCCACTTATCAAATTATAACAATGTAACCTATGGATTTAACTACATTCCATCTCTCCTAGATGGGTTTCCCACTCTTTGAAATACGTTGCAGGACTGACAATACTCCTTCACATGTTTGTGAAGTGTAGGCCACCAAATCCCTGCGCATAAAATATTTTGTGCCATTGATTTTCCTACATAATGTCCTCCAACAATTCCATCATGCACTTCCTATAGTATAATAGACCTTTCATGTTCTAGTACACAATGCTTCAATATTCCATCTGCCCCTAACTTATATGATTTCCCTGCAATCAACTAATAATCTATGGCTTTCACTACCAAATGATTCTTTTGTGCAAGTGTCATTTCGGAGGGGGCCATACATGTACTTAGGACCTCTACAATGTCTAAGAAGTAATCATCCACCATCCTTACTAAAAATAACTGCACATCTGGTAAATTATCATCCAAATTACTTACATCCTCTCTGGTTAATATGCGTGTGAGATGATCTAGTCCTGCATTCAACTTTCCTAGTTTTACTATGAATTCAAAGTCATATTCTTGAAATAATAAAATCCATCTACATATTATTCCTCCTAATACATGCTTGTTGAATAAGTACTTTAATGCAGAATGGTCTGTATACATCTTGAAGTGGCACCCCAGTAAGTAGTTCCTGAACTTCTATAGTGCATAGACAATTGACAAGCCTTCTCATTCTGTAGTGGTATAATTTGTTTTGGATATAGACAACTTCCTAATTGCAAACATGATTGGATGACCAATGTCCCCTTCTCCTGGTTGTGACAATATTGTGCCCAACATTATGGATGATGCATATACATGTACATGGAACTCCTAGTTCCACTCCAGAAAGATCAAAATTGGTTTCCTTACCAGTTTCTGTTTCAAAGTGTAGAGCCCCTTATGGAAGTCCTCATTCCATTTAAACTTGGATTCCTTCTTTAGTAACTTTTCCACGGGTGTTGTAATCTGTTCATATCCTTTGATAATTTTTCTGTAATAACTTGTATGACCCAATGTTTCCCTCAATTTCCTGACTAGTGTCGGAGGATCCAACTCCATAATTACTACAATATTGAATGGATAAACCAATAGTCTTTGTTTCTATACTACATGTCCTAGTAGAATTCCAAACGATGCGCAAAATATACACTTCTTTAAGTTCATCGAAATCTGACATTGTCTTCATCGATCTAACATGAGCCGAAGAAATTCTATATGATCCTGTAGTAAAATGAACACCATCAAAACATCCAAGTAAACTTTCAGGAATTTATGGATGAACTCCTTGAATGTTTCCACTAGTACTATAGAAAACACTGCAGCGGAATTCTCCAATCCAAATGGCATAAATGTATACTGATAAATTCCCTACTCCATCGCAAAAGAGATTTTGTGTCTATCCTCCTGCACAATTTTTATCTGATGGTACCCATATAATCCATCAATAAAGGAATAAGTTTCTCGACATCCTACATTCTTAAATACTTCATCCGTGAATGGTGTTGGGAATGGATAATGTAATTTTGCATCATTCAGTTTCCTTAGATCCACATAGATCCTGATTCCTCCCGTCTTCTTGTCCTGCACCACCATTGGGATAATCCTCTCAGATTCTTATACTAGTTCAATGATTCCCGCGTCTAGCATCCTGTCTATTTCATCCTTGACCTTCTCCTTGTACCTTGGGTTTAACCTATAAGGTATTTGTCATATTGGATTAGCTCTAGGTTTAAGTGGGATCTTCATCTCACATAAGTCTCCTTCTATCCCCTTCATCTCTAAAAACGTTGTTGGCAATAAATATTGATATTCCCACAATAAGTATGCAACCTTATCAATTTTCTCATTGTTCTAATAATCTCCTATCTGTGCAAACTGAGGATTATCCGTTGTCCCAATGTTGACTTTCTTCATCTTTATAGATTGTGTGTATGCAATAGATGCAAGCTCTGGCCCTTCTACTGTGCATGATCCTTCTGTCTCAGGTATTTGAGCATTTCTGGGATCCTCTTCATCGTACTCTTCCTTGGTTTCATTATAGCATTCCAATAGATTATGGATAGTCATCTTGGCTTTATGCACACTACATATGGTGTCATAGGGATTTTGAGCCCTACAGGAGCTGAGCTCCCTTACGTTCTTCCTATACCTAACACAAAGATAGAGATGTAATATATGGGAGTTTCAAGGCATGATCTATATGAAAAAGGTAGCTAGAAGTCTTTGTAATGATGAAGCATACATGATTTTCGAAGGTGTTCCCTGCACACTCCTAGTTGGTTTCTTGTGCGAAGATTATTCATACTCCGAGAGACAACAATTTGCACATAATAAAACAAGATCCTTTCCAAGATCAAAGCAGATTCATACAAATCAACAATAAACATACTAATATATCATAACACATAACTCTATTAAGTTTATCCAAATGAATATATGCAAGAAAATAAACAATTGAATAGATGGAAACGTCCTATATGCCTTCTATTAATTATCGAAACAACATTATGACTTACAAATGGAGAAGATGATGCAACAATTTCTTTCCAATTTCTTTGCCCAAATATGGTAGCCAAAGTAGCAGCGTAAGTTTACTATCTCTTTCCTCCTCCTTTCCCTTTGAGAATGACTTGGTTTTTATAGGACTTTAGGGATAAGGCCATATGGTTACCAGGATAAGATCCTGGAGCTCATAATGGAAGCCTTCTCGAGGCTAAACCCCGAGAAATCAGTGAGAGATATCATCCATTGCAACCAAACCCAAAAATGGGAGTTTCTAGGCTCGATCGCTCCCTATACACACAAACACAGTGACTGGTCGCTCCCTGACAAGCCAGAAAGAGAAACCAACACTTTTGGTCACACCCTTAATGAAGGAAAAGAGAGACCAAGTGGAAATGAGGATAGAATCTCAGGGAAGACGTGATGAAATTTGTTAAATTGGATAGGTGACCTCTAGGATATAATGGCTCAATGGTTAGGAGGTTAATAACGCTATAAAATATTCCCCCTAAAGTGTGAGGTTAGAACAAGTGTCTAATGGACAAAATACTTTACCAATAAAAGTCACAGAGCTATGAGAAAAGGAAACTTGGAAGAGAGCATCGTTAGTTCTGCAGAAAAAACATCCCCGATGTGGGCATACCCATACTCCGTACGCAAATGACTAGGGAACGACCACAATAAAATACATAGTGGATCCATGCAATATGAAAGTGAAACCATATCCATGGCCAAATACAAATGTATATCTATTTCAAATCATATAAATCAGTGAGATTACTCAAGACCTGAGCAATCTGTGAAGTGTTCATGAATATTTTCCATCGCAGCTTGGGAAAGAGTATCATTGAACATGAGTGTGATATTTCCCAATGTCTTCGTCCTACATATGAAAGGTATGAATCTACAACATTCAAATAAAGGAGCTGATGTCGAGCATGGTGAAAATCGCCTGATTATCGGTCATTAATGTATACCGTTAACATATGCGAGGGAATCCACTAATGATGGTGATGGAACCCAATATACCTAGTACAATCTATAAAGTGTGAATAAAGGAGTTGATGTCATACACTCGTAGATTCATTTGATATGAGCCAATAATTTAAACCCGTTGTCAAAATATAAGGAGACTTGCCACTGATGTCAACAAGGCCTGGGGTAATGATGGGTTTTTAGATTTCAATCCTGGATAATAAGTTGTAATCGATAGGGTGAAATTTGTTGAAGGAGGGCCTTGATGTATCCCCCATCATTTGAAATGAAACATGTAAAGATAGATGGTTTGAATATCATAATAATAGAGAAAATATGGCACAGGGATGGCTGGGGAAAGAGGAAAAAATGGATTGTAGGTGGCTGATGTAGGGAAATTTCCCTTGAACAAGTATGCACTTCAAAAAACTTGACTCGACAACATTAACTCAAATGAATACCATAATAAATGGTCATGGACCTATGAGTGGAATGTGACACAATGATGGAAATGGTGGTCAACGAGAGAGAATTGATGAACTGACTATTGTATGTGATGATAGAACATGTTCCTTGTTCAAGGGAGAATCAAAGTAGTGATCGCTTCCAGACAAGGAAGATAACAAGATGGAAAAACCCTCTAAAAATTACCCACCATGATTGGCGATTACCTCTTTCTATTTTTACAAGCTAGAGGAGGATAACAAATGCTCGATATAGCTCATCGGGCGATGAGTCCCTCATCATATTATTAATGAACCTGAGGAAGGAAGGGTTCGGCCCCATATATGGATCCTTCGATGTAAATTTTAATGAGTCCAAAGAAGGTAAAATCGATGGCCTTTTCATGTTTAGAGAGTCTGAGAAGGATATAAAGAAAACTCCATAAGGAACTTTTTCATAAAATAAGACTCCAAGGTCTGAAAAAGTATAAAACGATACCTAGGAGAACTCTCCTAACCAAAATGGTTCGAGTGTTCCTTTTTCGTAAGAATATGGGTGAGACCGAAAAAGGGATAAACTATCTCTCAATAGACGTTCTTTTTAATTGAATTTAACGAGCGTTAAAGACAACAAGATCGCTCAACAATATTTTTTTTTTAACGAGTTCTAAAAGAGCTTAAAGAGTTCTCCATGATGACGTCATTTTTTGTAAATAGTTCGTCTAGCCCGAAAAAGGGGTAAACATATACCATGTGTATGTCTTTTTAAATCCATAGAATGAGTGTGAAAAGACAAGCATACTCAACAATCTTTTATTATTTAAGGAGTCTAAAAAGAGATGAAAGAAAACTTTGTAGAATGGTTCCATAGTTTATATTGACAATGTTCCTGACAAAAACGAATTAGTATGTGGTTCCAAGAGAAAAAATAAAGATAAATGTCCAAAAAAATGAAGAAAAGGAGCTAGTGCAAGTGTGAAAAGGGTTTAAATGAAACTACATATAGAGTAAAAAGAGAGTTTTTACCTCATTTTAACTATTTACGTTTGTGAAAACTTGAAGAGCCCCTTTCTTACCAAAATTTGGAGCAGTGATTGTAGAGCTTGGAGAAGCCACAAATCTTGCAACCTTCAATCACTAGGTAAGAGGTCAGATCCCAACTTAGAAAACCCATTTTTCTGTTTTGCATTTCATTCAATTTTTTGTTTGGGGAAAACCACAAATTTTTGGAGAGTGTGTGGTCATGCCTAGGTTTCCTGCGAAGGGCGACCAAACTATTTGATTTCTCTGCGTTGTCTAGAATAGAGTGACTGGTTACTCCCAAGATATATCCGAGGAGTGACCAATCAAAATGGTTGCGACCGGTCACTCCTAGGATATATCCTAGGCGCGACTAATCAAGTTGATTGCTCTGTGTACCAGAGAGGGGCGCGACCAAGTGTAGTTTTGCCATTTTTTCAAAATTATTCATGAATTTTCCTTTATGATGGGGTTCTAACAAGATTGTTTGGTGTCATTGGCAGGTTTGGGTACAATGTTGGAGTGGATGGAATGTGAGGATGAGTTAAATGAAAACGCTGCTATGGATGATCCTCCCACTCTTCATGCTTTGCAAAAATGTGGGTTGTTAAATTTTTTCTTATGTCAAAGAATTCGTTCCTAGCCAACTATGTTACAAACTTTGGTAAATATGTGGGATCCTGAAAAGAAACACTTTGTTGTATGAGATAAATTGTTGACATAAGAAATGGAAGATATGTACTTCCTAACAAGATTTTCGCGTCATGGTGTGACAATGGTATTGGTAGGTGGCAAAAGAGGGAGCGCGAAGTGAATAGATGATTATGTCACACATTATTGTCACCCCAGGACAAATAAGAGAAACAATAAGCTGCCAATTGGTCAGGTGATGGACCTCACTTTACGCACTGTCTTCTTTACTATGACATGAGAGACAGGAAGTACCAGGCCTCACTTGGCTTCAAGGAGACAGGTGGATTATGCAGTGATGATTTTATCTCCCACGGTGTACAACTGGTGCGTAGCAATTTCGAAAAATACGAAGGATCAATTGACCAAATGCAAGTTGGGATGTCAGAAACAATTTTTAGATGGGTCCATATTGTTCTTTCTTCTTTGAGTGGGTGCCTACATCATTTCCATCGGATATGGTGCCAGAGGTCAGGGCTAAGGATCCAATAATGAAAAAATGGACATATATGCTTTCACGACTCAGGGGGGGGACACAGTTTTAGTTTTATGCCAATTTGTTTCGATGGTGGGACCAACAAATAGTAGCAGTGGATGATTATTCATATCATGGCATCGACTATCATGATGATTGTTGTCCCTTGACAAAGTTTTGGGGAAACCTTGGTAAGATTTGGCCCACTTTTGGACTTCGACACGTTGGTCGAAGAAGGAGTGCCCAGGCGGAGTTGTGATCGCGGATCTCGCCAATTTTCAGGGATATGTGGACCCAGTAAAGGGTCCTCTAGGGTTTTGTAATTAGTTTAGCGGATGTCAGCCCATGGGGTTTTCCCATGTTTAGGCCTTATTGTAAGGGTTTGTAAGATATAAATAAAGAAGACTGTATTGTAAAAGTAGCTAGAGAAGTGAAAGTAGTTATGCATGAACACAGTTTCTTTGTGCAAAAGAATGTATGTATGTGATTATGTTTCTATAGAGGGTGCAAGTACTATGATATAGGGTTTTGGATATGTACATTTGACCTCGTTTTGGAAGGAGGATATGGTGCTCAGTGCATAGATCTCCTGTCTGGTGCGAAGCTCGACTCTGTGGCTTAGTGCACAGGAGTGAATGAATGTAAGACTTAGTGAATAATAAAGAGGCGAAGAGGTTGCTGGAGTAGCCCCACACTGGGGTGAACCATGTATATCTAGTGTCTCATGGTTTTCTTTGTGCAATGTTATCTCTGTTATGTTTTGCTTAGTGCTTAGATTAGAATGTGTAATGGTTATGTATGTGTTGCTTAAATGATTTACTTATGTTAAAATGATAGATCTGATCCACAGTTCTAAGTGCTAAGTGTTTAAGGTGCATAATATTTTGTTGTTACTATGCTAGATCTATCTTAGATTATGTTCCGCAATGTTAATAAGGTTAATAAAATAATGCATGTCACTTCCTAAGCATTAACAAAATACTCCGCGAAGTGTTATTATCACAAATCTGTGTCCCAGCTTGGTTACAGACACCTACGTCCTGTAACTCCCCCTCGCTTCTACCTCAAGTGAGACTTTGCCTGCTTCACAGGTTTTGCCAAAAGCGCTGGTAGTCGGGGTTTTGTTGGTGCACTGTTAAGCGTTGAACCCTAGGTCTGGCCCTGTGCCAAAAAATGGTTCTAATGTCGGGACTTGAAACTATGATTGTTGGAAACTGATGTAAAGAAAAAGGGAAGCTCTGTGCATAGATCTACTACTGAAGTGTGCATTACTCTACTTGACTTGTGAAGCTTTGTGCTAAGAAAGTAATCCGATATGAAGAAAAGAGGTCAGATCCTAAAGAATCAAGCTTTGTGCTTTGGTAAGAGAAAGATAGTGAATTTTTTTGTTTCGAAAGAATGAATTTAAGTATGTTTAATAGATTTTGTCCTAGTCTGAAGGCTAGGGTGCAGTTGAAAGAACGAGTTGATTTGAGTAAATTTTTTGGAAATGAAGAAAGATGTGTTATTCCTGTGCGTAGAAATAATTTTTGGACTAATAAATGGATGCAAGAACCTAGAAATAATTTTTGTAGATTGCAGGTCCAACACTATGATCCTAGGGGAAGTGCACAGTACAGAAAAGGTTGGGGAACATTTAAAAGAAAAGCAGGATTGACTTTGTGTTATAATTGTAGAAGGTCGGGAAATCTTGCTAAGGAATGTCTTGAGGTAGGCCCTACTTGTCTTTGTTGTAAGGTTGTTGGTCATCAGGTTGAGGATTGTCCAAGGATTATTGCTAAAGTTGAAGGAATGGACATGAGACAAGAAAACTATGAAGAAAGTCAAGAGACTAAGGGCATGGTATAAAGTCATAAAGACAAAGGATCAAAGGAATTTCAGACTACGATATTACAATTGAAATAAATGATGGATGCTCATAAGGATGTCAATTTACCAAAAAGCCTAAAAGAAAAACAACGCATAAGTGCAAGAATAGAAGACTTCGACATCGATTGTGTCTTGGATGAAGAAACACAAGTGAATACTATGACAGAAGAAACTTGGGATTTTTTTGGAAAACATACTGTGGTACCTTCATTAGGAATGATAGGATTGTTTAAGGGAAAGATGATAACCCTATGTGGAAGAGTTACTAATGTACCTGTTATTGTTCATAGAACATCGAATTTACCACTTTTTTTAGGTAAGACTTGGATTGAGAAGGATTAGATCAGAAGGAAAGTAGAGGAAGAAGCTACAAAAAATAAAAAGCAAGAACTAATGGATTTCATAGCTAGGAAAATCGATTGACTAATAGAAGGTCGAGAGGATAAGTTGAAGCAACAGATCAAAGTAACAATGCAGGAGGAACATAAAGCAAGAGAATTATATGTCAAGGTTGAAAGAATGCAAGAAGGCTTGAAGGACCTATCTATTCAAGAGAGAAGCATGCCCACTCAGGAAATGTTAAGAAAAACTCTAGAATCTTTGAGGGCACCTCAACAGTGTGAAGCCACTATGCTAAGGGAAGATATGAATAAAAATAGGATTCCATAAATAGTTAGAGAGACTCAGATAACATGAAATAAGGAAAGGAATCTCAATAAAAAGGAAGCTAAGTTGGAAAAACTACAAGAAGCTATAGAAACCATATGGAAGACTTCACAGATTGGAACCTCGCAGGAGGCAGGTTCACAAGAATTGAACCTTGCTGGAACACCAGGAACACGCATAATTGGAATTCACCCTGACGAAGTTATATGACCATTGGAGGCACCCCGACTGTTGGAATGACGCTCTAGAATGGTTAAAAACACATTTATGGGCTTATGTATCACTTTTAGGACGTTGAGACTGCGCCATAACGGATAGATTTACATTGATGGAAGCATTTCCTGGCCGTTGGAAGATCCATTATGATACACCACTTATTTAACTCATCGGTTGCTGCGTCGGGACCACCTTTTGCTACCAATGATTGATTGAGCTAAGAAGATAATTTTCCAAGTGTCGAGCTGTGCTATCTGAAACTAGACCCCACCTGTCTGTTTGTCTACCCTACCTTTTTCTTAAAATATAGACTGTCAAGCGAGCCTAGTGAATTGGAGAAGTCTGTTGAGGAAGTCCTTAAGAAGATAATGGTCGAAAGACCGATATTCGAAGGTTTTTAGGTGTCATCGATTAGGGCACTGCATAATTCCCCTTCAACTAGACATTGTTCCGGTCGTGTCAACCCGTAACTGAGCAATGAAGTAAGCACCGTGGTGATCTGGCTAATGCGAAGCAGATCCCGTTGATCCTACCCAAATATATTCCACCTTTGGCTAGCGCTATTAACCGCGACAAAATCCCTCACGAGTTTGAGTACTCCATTTTTAATACGTACATTCCGAAAGGAATTTGCATAGTCAGGAGTTAGTTAGGACAGATCCCGCTATTGAAGAACAACGACTTCAATTTATGAGATCGTAAGAACTACGCCATGTTGGCTCCTCACCGCTATCTCAAGAACAAAACTTGTAAGAAACCTCACCTCGTCTCACAACCATGGATTAAGGGGTTGGCACAATCCACCATGTTGAATGTGATGAAGATCCTGCATTTTGGCCACCACCAGGAGGTTAACGCTTGCGTTAAAATCCTCCTGTCATGCTATCATGGCAGATATCTATGGCTCGATAGAAGGATTATTGTGGATCCAATGTTGATCCAACAGATCACATGATTAAGTGTGAAGGGTCCTGACCCTCAATAATTTTATCTAGGGAAGGCCTCAGACCATTCCCTGGCACAATGCATCAAGGAATCTTACGGACAGGTAGAGAAAGGAAAGCAAGGTTACAAGGTAGCTTCTATACAGGATGGAGCAGTGTCCCTTTCTTTCCAACTCTTAGCTGGCAAGATCATGAGGAAGAATCGCCCCACATAGGTCACTAGGTTCGTGGTGGACCTCACAGGAAAGTGTGTGGAGGGCATGCAGATGAATTGGGCAAACTACCTCATTAATGAGTTAGAGAAAGATTGTCATGAATCCCAAGATTTGGGATACGAATTCCATTATAGTTGGTTGATCATTTTGATCACATTTTTCACTTGGCAAATGCCTGAAGGAGCCGCTTTTCCAGAGATCGAACCCTTGAAGTTGTTGGCTGCTCGGTTTTAAACCCTATTGTATACCAACTACATGACGAAGCAGTGGCAGTCCAATTCTATGTTTCATGGATATTACCAGTAGTTAAAGGTCACCATCGAATCATTTCCGAGCATGACACAATGCACCTTGCACCAATACCGACCAATATCAAAGTTCCACGTCGATCCTCATTTCGTCTACA
This sequence comes from Picea engelmannii, assembly GCA_009831015.1. Classification (NCBI taxonomy): domain Eukaryota; kingdom Viridiplantae; phylum Streptophyta; class Pinopsida; order Pinales; family Pinaceae; genus Picea; species Picea engelmannii. The sequence goes on along the minus strand of ML787350.1, from coordinate 701,653 downwards.
TCACCGCGCACAGAGATGAGAACTAGGAATAACTACAGTCGTACTACAAACTGACATATGAATATATGGAGCAGATTACAAAGGAGTGGCCGGAGGAATTTATTGTACCCGTCATTGATGCAGAACTATCCGACACTGACACCATAGGAATCCCCATAGTTACCCGATTTGAACATGTCAGACAGTCCAGTGGGAAAAATAAGAAGAAAAAGCAGGATGAAGTCCACAACATAGAGAGCAATGAAGAGGAAAACACTTCTGAAGATAACAGGTCTGGTACGCTAGGAGGAGGAGAAGATGAAGTAGAAGGATAGGGAGGAGGAGATGAAAGAGAAGAAGATATGGGAGGAGGCGAAGCTACACCACCTGAAGATCCCCCTACTGGGACAGTAACATTGCAAAAGAGGAAGGTTTCTCTGAAGAAACCTAAAGCCAGGAAGAAGACGCACGCTAATAACCCCCAGTTGGAAGACACTCTCACAGAGGACGACATCAGTTGGGTCTGTGGAGCTATGGAGGATGCTTCTGAATACATCTTACAGAGATACAGAGAGAAGCAGGAGGAATTATACAGAAGGATTGAGAAGGAATTGAAGGAAGTGCAACAAGTTGTCTTCTTGGTCTATGTAGTACCTATTGCTCCGTCTGCAACTTCCTCGTCATAGACTATAGAGTTGGGGGATGAACCAGCCCAATTGAGAAGGATTGTAGATGCAAAAGAAGCTTGACTCAAGAGAGTGCATGAAGAAAAGGAGAAGGCTACAGAGGCTTGGAAAAAGGATAAAGACAGAGTCTTAGCACAATTATGAGCAGCGCAGGAAAGTGTAGCAGCCCAGGAAAGCGAGAAAGAAGAGCTCCAGGATGAAAAATCCAAGCTACAAAGGGAAAAAGAGAAGCTGTTTGTAGAGCAAGATATGGTCAAATATGTGATAAATAAAGCATGTCACTCTGTACCAGACTTGGTACAAGAGGATAAAGAGTCGATCGAAGCTCAAGTAGTGAAGCTTGCAGAGATCATCCAGCAGATTTAGGTTAGAATAACAGAATTGGAGGCCCAAACAGTACCGAGCACCCCATAGGAGCTGCGTGAATAGAGGGAGGAGACTGCCAAGAGCACAGTAGAAAGAATAAGATCCCTCGCCTCAGAATGAAAAAAATTAAGTGATAAGAGTTCCCAGACATATGAATGCATTTTCGAGGATCCAGAGCTAAGGAATCTAGAAGCACAATTACAGGAGGCACAACAACAATACTTTTCGTTGCAGGTGGAGTTGAAGCTGCTCATCACAGTGGAAATAATGAAGAAATCCCAGGAGAAACGTGCAGTATAGCAACAGATCACTGCTCTCTAGGGTAAGGTAATGTAAGTAACACATAAGCTACAACATGTGCAGGATGAATCTATCAAGGTGTTCGAGGATATTTATGGACAAGGATCACGACAGTAGAAAAATTCCTGGAAGGGCCTATTACAGAGCAGACCGTCCAAGAAATCACTGAGCAGGAGGCTCAGGCGAGGTAGTAATTCAAGAAAACTTTAGTTAAGATAGAGGCTTTCTAAGAAAAATTGTTTGGACCTGAGTGACTTAGGACGAGTCACAGGTGAGTGTTGGGGGCCTGTTGGCCCTCGATCAAGTTTTGGGGAAACCTTGGTAATATTTGGCCCACTTTTGGACTTCAATGCATTGGTCAAAGAAGGAGCGCCTAGGTGGCGATGAGATTGGGGATCTCTTCGATTTTGAGGGATATGTGGACCCAGTAAAGGGTCCTCTAGGGTTTTGTAATAGGTTTAGGGGATGTCGACCCATGGGGTTTTTCCATGTTTAGGCCTTATTGTAAGCGTTTGTAAGATATAAATAAAGAAGATTGTATTGTAAAAGTAGCAAGGGAATCGAAATTAGTTCTATGTGAACAGAGTTGCTTTGTGCAAAGGAATGTATGTGTGTGATTATGATTATGTAGAGGGTGAAAGTGATATGATATAGGGTTTTGGCTATGTACATTTGACCTTGTTTTGGAAGGAGGATTTGGTGCTCAGTGCGCAGATCTCCTGTCTGGTGCAAAGCTTGAATATGTGGCTTAATGCACAAGAGTGAATGAATGTAAGATTTGGAAAATAATAAAGAGGAGAAGCAGTTGGTGGACGTAGCCCCACACTGGGGTGAACCACATATATCTGGTGTCTCATGGTTTGCTTTGTGTAATGTTATCTTTTTTATGTTTTTCTTAGTGCTTAGATTATAATGTGTAATGTTTATGTATGTGTTTCTTAAATGCTTTTCTTATGCTAAAATGATAGATCTGATCCACAATGATAAGTGCTAAGTGTTTAAGGTGCATAATATTTTTTTGTTACTACGCTAGATCTATCTTAGATTATGTTCTGCAATGTTAATAAGGTTAATAAACTAGTGCATGTCACTTCCTAAGCGTTAAAAAAATACTATGTGAAGTGTTATTATCACAGATCTGTGTCCCATATTGGTTACAGACACCTATGTCTTGTAATCCTCCCTACTTCTACCTCGGTGAGACTTCGCCTGCTTCGCAGGTGTTTCCAAAAGGGACGGTAGTCGAGGTTTTGTTGGTGCACTGTTAAGAATTGAACCCTGGGTCTACCCCTGTGCCAACAATGATCCTGATATGGCTCTCCCCAAGGGGGAAGGGTTCAACGATGATCTTGGTAAGAAAGATAAATTTGCACTATTTTTGGTATTTTTTGATGTTTTTTTTATTTTGTTATATATAGATGTTTTTATGTATAACATTACAATTTTTTTTTTATGTGTATATCATGCACCAGTACATCTAGTATGCATATCGTTGTTTCATAGGTGAGGAGAACAACTAGGTGTTGGCAGAGAACAACATGGTAGAGGAGTCGATGTAGAGCTATTAGAGGATCTCGAGGAAAATATCGAGCGCTTGACTGTTGGGATTCTAGTGCCACATATGGATGACATACCTCTACATATGTAGATGCATGTAGTGGGTGTGGGGAATCAATTTGGGCACATTTTGTGGAAGGTCGCGAGAGTTGTGATTTTCTATAAAGACTATATTTCCCCTCATAATAACTAGTGTTGTTTTAGTTTGATGGACTTTGATGCATGTCTGTTTTACATATGTATGGGTGGATAGAACAATTTTGTAATGTGTATATATATATATACATTACAATTGTTTTTTGATGTGTATATCGTGCACCAGTGCATCTGGTACGCATGTCGTTGTTGCATAGATGAGGAGAGCAACTAGGTGTTGGCAGAGAACAACATGGTAGAGGAGTCGATGTAGAGCTATTAGAGGATCTTGAGGAAAATATCGAGCACTTGAATGTCGGGATTCTAGTGCCACATATGGATGACATACCTCTACGTATGCAAATGCATGTAGTGGGTGTGGGGAATTGATTTGGGCACCTTTTGTGGAAGGTCGCGAGAGTTGTGATTTTCTATAATGACTATATTTCCCCTCATAATGACTAGCGTTTTTTTAGTTTGATGGACTTTGATTCATATCTGTTTTACATATGTATGGGTGGATAGGACAATTTTGTTATGTTATACCGGTTTTGGATGTTTTTTGAACACACACACACACACACACACACACACATATATATTTTCCCTCATAATGACTAGTGTTTTTTTAGTTTGATGGACTTTGATGCATATACCGGTTTTGGATGTTTTTTGAACACACACACACACACACACACACACACACACACACACACAATGTGATGAGTGATGTGTATAATGATTTATACAATGAATGTTGAATGTGACATATTGATTTGTTATTTCGGCTTATGTGAATGTGATGAGTGACGTGTATAATGATTTATACAATGAATGTTGAATGTGATGTTTTTTTAATGAAGTAGATGCCAATTCAATAAAAACATTTCTAGGGACTCAGCTAAAGAATTGAATTGTCTTGGTATATGTTCATAGGATATCAAATGAAATGATCATTCCAAGAGTCGTACCCTCATATATTTCCGAAAAAAGGATAGGGTGTTGAATAGAATAAGTCGAGTTGAGTTGTGAAATGACAAGTTCAAAATCTAGACTCACTATCAAGTGGTGTATGCCTAAAGAGGATGCTTCGGTGAGAAGTTCGATAATGAAACTATATTAAACACCATTTTTTGTTGTACGGTTGAGATATATGCATCAAAAACTTACTATGTCGTTGGTGGGTGAAATGATTACCCATGCAGTGGAAGCAATATTCCAAGAGATGCGACTGGCTCCATCCATATATCCAAAATAAGGTGAGAGAAATAATGACATATGCAACTCAAACATTAAGAAAGATAAGCAAATTGAAAAAGAATGTCACAAAAAGGGGAAAAAAAAATCAACCATAGCACACTATAATACATATGGTACAAAAGCACTAGATATTGGTGGCCACCCACTTGTTCCAAATTCCAACTAGCTCATCTTGACAGTTTTTAGTTCATCACGTTTCTTTATAATGGTGACACTTATTTGTAATTATGGGTTCTTCACTTCTGAGGATGTATTGAAGCCCTACACATCATCCAGGTGGATATTGGTGGCCTCCCATCTAGTCCAACTGGCCTCTTTTGGCATTTTTCATCTTAATACGTCTTTCTGTACTTCTGGGCTTGTTTTGAGGCCCTAAACAAAGATTTTTTAACTGTAGATAGAGTTAGAGTTTGAAATCATAATGTGTATTTCTCGAAACTACCTTTCTAATGGGCTATCACATGCCTAAAACAAAGATCGCATGCAAAAGTTACGACCCCGAGAAGTTGATGTACTAACTTACCCCAACGGGGCCCACATGACTTTTGGCGATTCATCTCCTAGGGTTAGGTTTTTGGATGTTTAGGATTTTGGCATTCATGTTTATTGTAAAATTTCCTTCAGAGCCTAATTGTATGCATCTTCTTGCGAATGAGAGTAGTCATCACATCTCTTCTTAGAGATAAAGCTGCCACCATTCCAACGAGTCTTGCACTTTGTATTTTCCATATTTTCCGGAACCACATTTTTCGGGACCGCATTATATTTAGGTGGTTTTTCGGCACATGGTTTCTTTGCCAATGGTTTTCTATTTCTGGTTGAGGAATTAGGGTTTTGGACTAGTCCAGGTCATTGGGTTAGGGTTTTGGATGCCGCTGGATCCTATATGTATTTTGTATTGTAAACATTGTAACACAATGAATGAATATAGAATATGTTGGTTTTCCCGGTTTGGGTTTCTAGGGGAAAATATTTGTGTAATGTTTGTATTTGCCATTGTATCTTTTCCGTTCTTTTCTGAATATTTGTTTTCAATAGATATTGTACAAGGTTAGAATTTACACCGATAACAAATTACCTTGATAGTATGTTATATTGTAGGCTCCTCTTTTAAGAACTTGTTTAATTATATAGAGACCATGCCATAAGGGTTTGAAATTACCTGCTCCTAACTAGTCACGGTCTTGGTCATAGACCAAAACTAAATCACCTTCCGAGAAAGGTTGAGGGTGTATTTTTTGATTTTATTGGTGTTTGGCATGCTTTTGGCGATACTCAGTGGCCATGATGGCTTCGTGACATCGCTCATCAAGGAGGGATAAATATATAAGTCATTCTTCCTCGACGAAAGTGTCAAGTAGGAGTTCGACAACTAGCTTGAGGGAAGGGAGCTTGCATTTGATGGGAAAAAATACCTCCAAGCCATAAACGAGTTGGAAGGGTGTGAAACCAGTGGCATTTTTGGTAGGGTTTCGATATGCCCATAGGGCTGAGAATAACATTAAATGCCAATTGTTTTTATTTTTTCCTATCATTCTTTGGAGCATTTGTTTGAGTACCTTATTTATGGACTCGACTTGACCATTTGCTCGAAGATAATAGGGAGATGAGTGTTCTTGGTCAAATACAAAAGAGTAGATAACTCCATCATCATGCTATTACAAAAATGTGATGCATGATCGGTCACAATATATGTAGGCACACCGAAACGTGTGATGATATGATTGAATACGAACAATGCAACAGTCTTGGTGTCATTAGAAAAGGCGGGCATGACTTTTGCCCATTTTGTGAAATAATCAACGACCACAATAATGTAATTATGACAAGTGGAAGAAGGGGGTTTACACGTGGTGAAATTGATACCCCATTTAGTGAATGATCCAACCATGTCGACTGTATGTAAATTAGTGGGGTGATCATGCATTTTTTTAGAAAAAAATTGACAGGGGTGGCATTTTTGTACCACATTTATACAATCTTTAAAAATTGTGGGCCAAAAATATCCTACGCGTAAGATCTTCTATGCAATGGCTAACCCAAATAAATTTCCACCACATTCTCTAGAGTGGCAGTGATTGAGGATTAATTCAGCTTCAGAATGGGTGACACATCGGCATAACATCATATCTACCCCACGACGATAAAGAGTATCATCGACGATGAGATAGTTTTAGGATTGATGGTGTATGCGATGATGGTCATCCTCAGATAGATTGGGCCACAAACGTTGGGTTTGGAGATAAACCAATATGTCTCCATACCAAGGATCGTACGAGTTGATGTGAAAAAAATATTTATCCGGAAATGAATCTTGTACAACAAATTCATCAAAGGCTCGAGGAATATCGGTCATTAATTCTTTGAAGATCAAGGATTTTTTGGATTTAGGGGTGGAGAATTCAAGATCAAATTCCTATAAAAGGATGATCCATTTAGAGTATCGACCTCCCAATAGCTGGTGTGAAAAAATATATTGCATTGGATTTGCATAAGAGATAATGGTGGTGGTTTGGAGCAGAATATAATGCCAGAATCGTTGGACAACGTAAACAAATTCCAGTGCAAACTTCTCCACATAAGGGTATCAAATTTAGGCACCAACTAAGCCCTTACTGAGATAGTAAATAACATGTTCATTATGTTAATCATCAGTCTAGACTAATAACATTCCAATGGTAGTACCGAAGTTTCTAGATATAGAATGAAATCTTTATTGTCATCTGGAGGTTTGAGTAATAGTGTGGATGTAAGAACTTGCTTCAAACGATCAAAATACCATTGATCCTGTTCATCCCAAATAAAAGGTACACCCTTTTTCAATAATCGTATGAAACCTTTGGTGACTTTGACATAATTGGCAACATAACACCTAAGAAAGTTTGCTTTCCTTTTCAAACTTTGAAGTTGGATTATAGAGGTGGGGGGAGGCAAGTTGATGATTGCCTCAACTTTGAGGGGATCAACTTTGATCTTAAACTTGGATAAAATGAAGCCAATTAAAAAACTAGACTCCATGAAAAAAATACATTTGTGTGGGTTTAGGAAAATTTTGTAATAACGACAACATACAGAGATTTAGTGTAGATGATCTACGTTTTTTGGCTGCTTGCGAGACCAGGAAGGGAGATCATCTAGGTAAGGCTGTACAATATGTCTAATTTCATGGAAGGAATAAGACATGGCCCACTGGAATGTTGCACCAAACACACACACACACAAAAATATCTACTTTAGCACAACATATCACCTCGATTCATATGGACAGACATAGAGGGTAAATCGGGTGATTGAAGATGGTGAGCCGAGACACAAACAATTTAGTGCACCTATTCCAGTGGGTCGGAGCATATGTGACTATTGGGATGGTGAGATGAGACACAAACAATTTAATGCACCTATTCCAGTGGGTCGGAGCATATGTGACTATTGGGATGGTGAGATGAGACACAAACAATTTAATGCACCTATTCTTGTAAAGTGTATCACACTCAAGTTATTAATAGAATATTACATCATTGTGCATTGACAGACTCAGAGGAACATAGATGGGGGGGCTGAACTCCACT
>ML787350.1:665366-682961 GCA_009831015.1 Picea engelmannii | reverse complement strand
AAATCCAACAACAACAACAACCTTATCTCTTTTCTGTACCGTGTATTTATAGCGTCTGTGCACCTTCTGCATGCAATGTTTTCCATGCCTCTGCATGCGGACTCTGCGACGTTATCCTCCACCTCTTGAGTCCTCTATCTGATCATCATCTCGACTTTTCAACTTCTCTGGTGATTACACAGCGGTCTTCTTCAACTTCTATGGCAGACGTCTTCAATGGCTTTTGGCAGTCTCACTGTGTCAAGCCTCATTAGCCCTCCGATCACTTCTTGATCCAACGGTTCAGATCAAATCAGGATTTCATATATATATCGCGATTTCGGCATTTGCGATGACATAAAAATTATGTCCACGGGATTCGCGATTTCCCGATTTGCGATGCACTTCAGCCCTCCTGGCTGAGCCTTGGTCCACGTGACCGTAATATCGTGACCACAACCTTACCCCATCAGAGCTACGCGGTTTGTGATGCCTCTGTCCTCCTTCTCTGCTATGCTGACAGTTGTTCCCCACTTATCAGGGTTTCGCGGATTGCGATTTCACAATACACAAATCTCTTGTCATCGAGATCTCTGATTTCCCGATGTATACAGTGTCGATGGTGCCCTATCCTTTGCCACGCGTCCTTCCAGATGGACGACTCTGATCTTTCTGGGGTTTCGAGACCTGCAAGTCCCGATGCCTAGTGTCTCGGATCTCCGATACGGACGATCGTGTGACACGTGTCCTTCTTCAGACGGACGACTCAGATTAACTCTCGGGGTTTCGAGACTTACGATGTCTCAACTTTCTTGTCCTCAGGAACTCCGATTTCCCGATGACCAATATCCCGTCTCTTGCTAGATCTCCACCATGTGTCTTCACTAACAAATGGTCCAGATGCTATCTTGACTCAAACGGTTGTGATTAAATCACAATATCGCGTTTCGCGATTTCGGAGTTTCTGTTGCCGTGTGTTCTTGACATATCAAAGTCCCGATCCCCGAAACTCCGTTCCTCTGCTGACGTCACTTATGGTTTGACACGTGTTAACTTCTGCCACGTATCACCCTGATTCGTTACCCACATGTGCCTCAATTGCTTAAATCAGTCTGACACTTGTCACTCCCTGGTTGTGCCTTGTGTCACTTTGCTGACATGATCTGTTGACGTGTGTTGGATCGATGGTTCATATCTCATGCGTGTTTTAACGGCTGTGATCAAATCGTGAACTCGCATATCGCGAAATCGGAGTTTCCGTTGTCAAGTGTTCTTTGCATTTTGAAATCGCGATCCCCGATTCTCCGATGGCTTATCTCCCTCGCAGCTTCTGCATATCTGACAGATGTCGGGGTTTGCTTCCAATCTGACGGCTTAGATCACTTCTTTTCTGTGCTTAACTCCTGCGCTTAACATCTGCGCAGCTTCTCCTGATCCAACAGCTGTCGGGATTTCCGAGTGAGATCCGACAGTTCTCGGTCTCTTTCCTATGCTTCTTGCGCATATAAGACTGCTATTCCTCCTGAGCTTAATTTCCTTTGTCTTTTGTTTGCCTGTCATCTTCACTGTTGTACTTGCCATCAATGACAAGCATATGCTAACTGTTACACATTTCCAACAGACATTCGATTTGGTCATCTTGGTTTCCATCATCGACCATAGGATAGACCAAAAATTTCTCTGGAACCTACTACCTCAATCAGAGATAATAGTTTGTGGGAGCCCAAAATGAACCCAAACATGTGTAAATAAGAGATTGGTGGTGGCCTCAGTTGTGATGCTCTTCTTGCAAGGTGCCAAAAATTCCATCTTAGAGAATTGATCAACGACCACGAAGATACAGTCATTCCCATGCTTGGTTAAAAGTAGACCATACATGTAGTCCATGGAGATGGACTCTCAAGGCCTATCCGGAGTAGGAAGAGGGGTGTATAGCCCCTGTTTCTTGGTGGAGGGCTTAGAAATGGTGCAGGCAGTGCAAGATTTGATGTACTTGCGAACATCTTGTCGAATATTCGTCCAATAAAAATTCTTTTACAATACTTCCACTGTATTTTCTACACCAAAATGTCTCACTTGCTAGTTGTAATGAGATTCCCAGATCAGATTTGCACGCTCACTTGAAGGAACACAAAAATGGATTAGATAGAATAACAATCGATCCCGAAGATGAAATTATGGAACTGTTTTTCCTGTGCCCAATGTCTGATAGGTAGTAGCAAAGTCAAAGTCATTATTGTATAATTGTGTCCATCCATATGTCTCATCTCCACATGAGTTAAGAACTGTGGTTAACACTTCCACCGGGGGTTGACTGAGGAAATATGTGACATGGTTGGTGCTACCCTTCTTGTACTTTATATTCAAGTGGAATTGTTGTAGGTACATGGACCACTTATGGTGGCAGTAATTTTGTAACTTTATTTGTGTATGCATGAATTGAAAATTTATGTGATCAGTTTGGATGATCGTTTCCTACCCCAAAATGTAATGCTTCCGCTATTGACATGCATGCACAATGGAGTACATATCTTTTTCATAGGTGTGGTATCTTTGAACACCATTATACATATTTTCACTGTGATAGGCTATTGGATGCCCGTGCCGAGTGAGGACTGCATTGATAGCATAATCTGAAGCATCTGTCTCAATCTTAAATGGTTGTTGAAAGTATCGCAAAATGAGGACTGGTGCTGAGTAGAGGTGGAATTTAAAATCCTCGAATGCTTTCTATTGGGGTGTGGATCACACAAACTTGGCCTTCATTCCACCTTTGGTCACCTATCTTAGGGCCCAATAAATATGAGAGAACCCTAACAAAAACTATCGGTAGAAGTTGGCAAGGCCCAAGAAGATGTGGAGCTCGGTCATTTTCTTCGGGGCTGACCTATCACGAATGAATTGGATATTGGATAGATCCACATGTACACCCTGCTCATCCACAATATATCCAAAATATCATATTCTATACATGTCGAAAGAACACTTCTCCAAATTGGAATATAAATTGCACTATCGTAGGGTGCCCAAGACCTATTGAATATGCTCCAAATGTTCCTCCCAAGTTTTTCTGAAGATGAGGATGTCGTCCAAGTATACAACAACAAAGGATTTTGTGAATGGTTGTAATATATCATCCATCATCCACATGAATGTGGTCAAGTAATTATTTAAGATGAAAGGCATGACCAACCACTCAAAGAGACCTTATTTAGACTTGAAAGTTGTTTTTCACACATCAGTTTTCTCAATCGATACCTAGTGGTAGCCTGACTTCAGATCAATCTTATTGGAAAACTTGGCTCGCTTGAGCTGATCGAGAAGATAATTAATCTGAGAAATTGAGTATCAGTTCTTGACTTTGATCTTGTTCATGGCTATGCAATCAATACAAAGTTTCCATGTCCCTTCTTATGTACCAGAAATATTGGGATCATGCAAGGTGAGGAGCTTGGTCTGATGTGGCCCTTCAGAATTAGCTCTTGGATATGGTGTTTGATTTATTCATTATCCATAACATAATGCTTGTATATAGGGCCATTAGGTAGAGGATCATCGGGTTTCATATAAATTGAGTGCTTTACCTGATAGTGCACATGAACCCCAGTAGGCGAGGTGAATATGTCCTTATACTCCTCTACTATTTCGTCCACCTGTTGCTACTGTGCAGAGACAATCCGTGGAGAGGTTTTGGTAGTTGCAATGACCTTCCATTCACATTTTGATTGAACCATATGGATAGAAAATCTCTTGTTCTAAGAGACCACCTTTTTTCACTACTTCATGGAGATCAAAGAGACTGTAGTATTTGGGACTGCCTCTGGTACCATGTAGATTTGATATCCCAAAGTAATAATGACACTACAAGGCCTAGATTCATAAACAATATGACACTTCCACATATATGGTTTTCCTAGAAAAACATCACAAACTTAAAGGGGGGATACATAACACAATACCTCATTTTTGAAGGGTTTGATGTCATAGTGTAGGTGACATTGTTGGCTGATGCGGATGTCTCTTCCTTGGTTGAGCCAACCAGTGGTGTATGGTTGAGGATACACCATCGTTGTTAGGTTCAACCTCTTGAAAACCTCTCCTAAGATCAGGTTCTTATGTCTACCACTGTCAACAATAAAATGGAGTGAGGTTCCCTTCACCCACATCTGGGAGTGGAAGAGAGGCTCCCCTTTTTTAGGCTCCTCTAGTTCCTTTGGTTGGAATTTTGTCGTAGTAATGGTGACACTGGGTTCTACATCAATGATCCGTCTTCCCTTTTCCGATTCTAAATCAGAGTCTAAGTCAACATATGAACCTAGGGATTTCGTCTTAGTGAGAAATGATTGTTTGGAGCGAAATTCATCAATATCGTGCTAAGGGATTTTGTGGAACTCACACCACTTTCTAGTCTCCTTCTTCGAATTCCCATTTCTCTTATTTTCTCTTGGCTTGGGATGGTTATCCTTGGACTGACCATCCTTTCTCTTTCCTTTGGAATGGGAGTTAGGGCCACCCTTACCATAATTTGGTTGGTGTGGATTTGCATACACGAACTCTTGCTTTTTCTGCTACTTAAATTTCTGCTCAATTTTAACGACATATCGATAAGTGACTCTCAATGATGAAATGTACATAAACTCTATTTATGTTTGGATGTACCTGTGTATAACCCCATGATATTTTAGGACCATATGTTTCTCAAAGTATTTCATACCCATATTGGTGCACACAATACATAATGTATTTGTCAACTCTGGCACTGTTTGGCCCCTCTCTTGGCATAGTGTGGTCCATATCATGTATTTCTCATCATAACTTCCAAAAAGGTAATATTGTTCATTGAGGGCATCGGAAAAATTCTCCCAAGTGTGTCCTAGCCCAAAAATTGCAGGCTCATCCTTGACATGTTTCTCACAGTAAGTGTCCCTCTTATCTTTAACACGAGGAAGGGCCTTAAAGAGCGCAAAGGTGATTTTTTTAATGTTGGAAAAATTATGGATAGCGAGATAAACCTCTAGTAGAATTAACCATTTGTCCAAAGCATTGACATCTATCTAGACTTCAAATAAAGGAATATCAAAGTTAAATTGTACCCTGATGGGTGTCGCACCTTCGAAGTGATTGTTGGTTGAAGGTTCCTCTGTTGTTGTTGATGGTCATCGAAGGATCTGGGTGAAATTATCCATTATCTCATTCCTCTATTGCACGAGGCATTCCTTGAGAAATAGTTTGAAAGAATCTCATTCCCCATCGTCCCTATTTTCTTCCACTATGGCATGTTTCTTGGCCGGACCAGAGCGATTTTCCTTAAGATAAACAATATTGAGACCCAACTCTCTATACCCTAAACTCGCCAGGGACATGCACTAAGAACGACAAGGAGTATATTCCTCTAACACCATTGATCCAGATTATTTTGAGAATGATATGAAGGAAGAAATATAACAAAGATAATAAGGAAATACATAGAGATATGGAAAGAAACATAGTAATAAAATAAATCTCATATTCTATTAATGATTGTCTGAAGTACAAAAGTCTATAAATGAAAATGAACACAAGCTAGCTAGAATGGTGGTAGATTATATCTGGGGAGAGATGTGTCGGCTACGCTCATTCGCATGAAGTTGATTACAATGAGGCTCTAAAGGAATTTTTAACATAAAGAAGAAATAGAAAACCCTAAACATCTAAAACCCTAACCACAGGATATGAAACACCAAAATGTTTGTGGGCCTCGATGGGGATAGTTGATACAACAACTTTCTGAGGGTGTAAAGTTTGCATACGAACTTCATTTGGGGCGCTCGATACCTCGTCAGAAAGGTCTAGTCAAGGAAAACACATTATGTTCATCCTAACATCTACCTTTGGCAACATGTTAGTCACTTTCGATCCAAAAAAACTTTGTTTAGGGCCCCATAACGCCCCCAGAAGTTTGGGACCTGGAAAAATGTAGAAAAAATGCCAAGATGTGTAATTTGAGCCAGTGGAATAGGTGGGTGGCCACCAATGTCCACTTGGATCATACAAATTGAAAAATATAAGACTCCTCTGAATTTGGATCAAAAGGCACCCAAAACTCTTTTACCAGATCGATGAAGCTTTCCTCCTTTAACCATTACGTGTTAAATTTGAAGGGACTAGCTGGATTTCTCCTGCCCTTTTCTACTTCCAAAAAGATGGGATAATGATATGATTCCCATTCCATTCCCACCCATTTCCTCATCTGTAAGTGACCCTCCAATAATTTGTAAGAGACCAAAAATCGGTTTAGACGTTTTGCAACCCTCTCAGCCCTAACCCGTTTATTCCTCCAGGTAGGAATGAATCGAACATGGGCTATGTTTAATATCCCTTTGTCTTCCAGTAGATTTTGAAATAAATATGATAGGGAGTGTGATATTTCTTGGGGACCCCAAACTTCAGTTGATCCCAACGAAAAGTTTAAGTTCCCCCCCTATGATCAGGGCATACGAAATGAAAAAGGACTTACTCAACATATTTTCCAAAAACTGAACACGATCAAGATAAGGCCCATATATATTTACCACTGAGAACTATATCCATAATTCAGACAAAAGTATATCAACTCCTAAGCCAGACTCAATTCCCAACAAATTTAGAAATTTCATTTTTTTTTTGTTCCAGCCTAAAGTCGTCCCCCCAGATCGACCTATGGAATCCAAGCTTGAGAAGCTCCAACTTGATAATAAATAATCAAGAAGGGATGAACATCATAACTTTTCCCCAAGGTTTCTTAAATAAAAATGATGCTGGGCTGGTTGGAATCCACCAACCTTTTAAGGGCTAATTTTTTAGATGGGCTCGCCACACCCATACAATAAAAATAAATAATTTTCATGGGGGAACCCATCCCGGGGTTGCCAATACTCTAAGTGCCCCCTTTATGGATAACTACTTACTCACGGAAAGCTCCATAAGGGCCTATTTATGGGATTTTTAGGAAAGAGACTTTTGCCCCCTCCTTGGGCCCCTAGTGGGTGGGATAGGGTTAAGACCAAGACCTTCAGGTTTGTTGGGAAACATAGTGGAGGAGGTAGAGGGAATAACTTGATTCCTCAATTGGTAGGTAATGGTCTCCTCCTATGAATCCATCAAAGAACTAGATGTTTCAAAAATTTTAATAGTAGAACAAGACTTTTGGGGGGAGGGAAAAGAACATAGAGCGAGTGGGGAACTGAAACTTGGAAAAGTGGGCTGGATTTCCTTAAGAGGAAAGGAGAATTTTTTCAGTGACCCCACCCAATCTTTGCCTAAAAGAGATAAATAATTTATTAAAATGTTAATGGTGGGAAGAGGAATGGAATGCATACCCATATGATCTACAAATTCCCCTTGCATCATCCTGGCTAGTGGACTTTTCAAGCAAGTTGAAGTTCTAATACCTACATCTGCCTTTTTAGTGGAGGATATTGACCCAAATTTTATTACATCTCCTAATTGTCCATGAGAACCAAGATATGGATCTTTCACCTACCCCCCCACTGATTGTTTAGAGAGATATTCCCTTTTCGACACCAATCTCTTCTTTGAAGTATTTGAGCGTGACCTATCTGATTTCTCATGGAGAGGAAGACTACACTGATTTGTAATGTGCCCATACTGATGGCATCTTTGACATCGAAAGGGGACTCCATCATAATCCAGTTTTTTTTTTAGAGACTTCTCCCTAGAGATTAGTTCCAATTCTTCAATCAGGCCCTCCCAAATGTCCAAGGACACCAAAATCCTGGCCACTACCATCTCCCTGGATTCTAATAAGGACATGCTTGCATCCAAAAAGGTCCCTAAAAAAATACCTAACTCTAAAAATCGTTTCTTTGTCCAGATCTCCATAGGCAACCTTGGAAGCCTAACCCAAATCAGAACAACATCCATTCACTAACGACTTGCGTTGAATAAAGGAGACCATTTTTTCAAAATGATAGGAGTGGAATCAATGCTCCAAGTATGTCGAAGAATCTGTAAGGTAGCTAGAGAGGTAGTGGGGGGGCCCAGAGGGACCATAGTGATAATAGTGGAGGTCATTCAATGTAAGGTGGACTAGGTCCACTATATTATTAAATAAGGCCCACTATGGTAGTTAGATATAATAAATGTAAGAGGACATCTTAGAAGGTTCTACTTCTAGAAGATTCCTCCTCTAGAATGTTCTTAGGTGATGGTAGCACTATATAAAGGGGTTCAAGCAATGTAATGAGATATGAAAATAAATATTGTATTTGGAGTGGTATCTCAATAGGAGGATGCCCCCTTGAAGAGGCAAGTGAACATGAGATGATCCCTTCTATAATATGATCCATTGTATGGTGTTGCCCTATCTCAAGGGTTTGATAATAATAAAGTGTGGTTTCTTTTCTATTACTCTGTGGATCTATTGTGTATTCAGTATTTGTGGTGATTATATTTGTAGATCTATTCAGGTTCTTAACAAGTGGTATCAAAGCACTTTCCTTGACAGACATTGTGGGCAAATATTTTTTATTTTTGTAGATTTCTTTTTCGGAGAATAAAAAGAGGGCTACGACATTGTAGAAAATTTCAGTATATTTATATGAAAAATTTGCAAAATAAGGTTGTGGATCTGAGTTCCTCTCAGAAAAACACCCAAGTTGAAAAAAAAAATCGTTCGAAACGGAGTCCGGGAAGTCAAGATATTGAAGTTTTAAAATCTGCAATTTTCAGGGTTTTTTCCGTGGATGACGGTGCATTTTTTTTTTTTATTATTTCTGTAGCATCTGGAGGCCGAATTTGTCCAAATAAATTACAGATCTGAGTTCCTCTCACAATTTCACTCAATTTTTAAAAAATCATCAGCCGAAACAGAGTCCGGGAAGTGAAGTTATGAGCATTTTAACTTCAACAGTTTTTTAGGGTTCTTCCAGAAAAGCCGCGATTTTCTGCCGTAACTTATTGGGTCTATTTTTTATTTTTTTTCATGAAGGTTGAGGGACCGAAGAGTTCATAGGGTGCTCAGATGGATATTTCTTCTCAAAACCTCAAAGAAATTCTTGAAGCATTCAAATCTCAATTGTATGACACATTGTGTGGCACATTGCATGACAGATTGCATGACCTTGCAGATGGCCTCAAGGATAGTTTTAGTAGTTCATTGGATAGCATGCATGCGAGATTTCTTATGGTGGACATTAGGGATGAATATAATCAAGAAATATATGCTTGTTATGATTTTGAGGCCGATTGTGATGATTGATATATGGATAGTTGTCATTTCTGGGATGATAACCACTTTCATACTTACCTTAAGGGTTTGGTAATAATAAAGTGTGGTTTCTTTTCTATTGCTCTGTGGATCTATTGTGTATTCAGTATTTGTGGTGATTATATTTATAGATCTATTCAGGTTCTTAACATAATCCAATCCGCCTCGGAAGCGAACCTGAACTTGAAACAAAACCAACCTCGATTTAGGGTTTGAATAAAATGAGTCTTTCCTAGGGAGGATGTCGAGGAGCAGTTTTCCCATTCCTTTAACAAATTTATGTTGAAACGACGCCTATGTGCTGTTAGGACCCTATAATGTACCTTTTTGCTCATACTTTTTGCTACCATTACATCATTTTCCCACTCATATTTAAGCCTACATTATCACCTTAATCTATTTTTCCAAAGGTATATAACATTTCTTCTCTTTGCTATATGTTTAATTTGTCTTACATGCAATTTTACATTACTTTCATACTTAGCCATTAATCAGAAATATATAGTTGCTAAAACAGTTTGAAGACTGCAGTTAATATATCGTTGTTGCTTGAAAATCATGTTGCTGAAATAGTCAAACAGTACGCAAATCTCGTTGCTGAAACAGTCTATGATTTGCGATGCTGAAACACATACAACAAGAAGAAGAAGATAATTAAATGAGTTGTTACACCGGCCGCAACAGTTGTACCTCAAGCCAACACCATCACAACCACTGTAACAACATTTTGCTATGGAAGATCGGAACATCCTATTCCAACATAGAAGATTAGATCAGACTAAAAATATGATTTGTATGTACACATGTAATTTTATGCTTAATTGTATTAAGAGGATTCTCCTCTTTAAATAGGGGGGAAATCAACATTAGAGGGGATTACAAAAGGCTTAGCTAGAAAGGAATTACATAGAAGGAGCATGTTCACTTTGGATATTGTAACTTGACACATTTGACAGATGAATAAAAGATCATTCTGAGCATTTCTTCTTAGTTCCTTTCATTTATGGGGAATCTTGTGAGAATGAGAGGGCCCACCTTCTTCACAAGATTCAACCATTAGTTTCTGTAGTGTGTTAGTATTGTTTTTATTCATACCTTGTTAAAACTCTGTTTTTCTGAAACTTTGTTTTGCTGAAACTCTGTTTCCACTGATTGTTACATCATTTTCATACAATTCATTCCTAGGTAATTGTTAATCATTTTGATTAGTAATTATGTTTGCAGAATGAGTTTATGAAAGTGTGATAGTCAAAGACAGGTGTTGAAGATTCCTACTTTGGGGAATAGGGTCTTGTTCTCTGTTCAGAATAGTTAGTCTTCTTTGCAGTATGCTAAAAGGTTCATTTTCCTAGGCTGTTGTTTCTTAATATAATCCAGGATTCTTCTGATAATTATTTTCCTTTGAATCTTAAACTTTCCAACAGATAGATTGCTTTTACTGTAATTCAAAGTAGAACTTCAGTCTGTTCAAAGCAAGGTGTGATTAGTATACTTTTACTACAACTTTAGATTTCTTTTGAGATTGAGCATATATAGTGTGTGATTGCCGTTGAAATAAACAAACTTCCCTGGGTTGACAATTTATGTAACACTTGATTGTTTTAATTAATTAGCAATTATAGTGACCAACATTTTGGCGTCGTTGTCGGGGAAGGAAATTATAGATTTCAAAAGCATTTACGTTTTTCTTTCAGATGTACATATTGCATGAGAGGATGCGGACCCCCTAAGGAAACTGACCCTACAGGTGGCAGGGGCAGAGGAAGAGGAGGAAGAAGGACTTTTATCGACAAGATTATATCAAAATCTGAATCTGTTGTTCCTCAACGACCAAGCTCTCGAAAACCAAAGCCTCAACCCTCCTTTCAATCGAACTTTGAAATAGAGATAGTTGAAAAACCAACAAACAACATTGAGGATCGAGCAAGTGCAGTAGGGGAACAAACAGAAGAAACCATGGATGGATATAATGAAGAACTGCACCATGAAGAACATGTGGGTCTTGAAGGAGAGGTAAACGATGAAAACTCTTTTTCTACCTTAAGATTTCCTATTGGTGATCTTCCTAGAGGAGTAGATCCCATGAAGAATATTCCACTTTCAGCTTTACCTAACTTTCATGGTTTATCTTCTGAAGATCCTGATGAATTCCTTTTCGAGTTTGACATATTATGCAGAAGTTATGATTACATTTCCAATGCTAAAAAATTAAATCTATTTCCAGCAACATTAAAGAGAAATGCATTAAGATGGTTCATGAGTCTTGGAGGTCATGTAATCACAACCTGGGATCAGATGAAACAGAAATTTATGCACAAATATCAAGACTATTGCCGAACAAGAGAAAAAAGAGAGGAACTATTTAAGATGATACAGAAAGAGGATGAAAATCTGGAGGACTTTGTGGAAAGGCTACAATATAATCTACAAAGATGCAATCACCTCGATGTAAGTAAAGATATTCTTAAAACAATACTATTAAAAGGAGTAAGGGATGACTGTCTAGATATGCTGAATATGCTTGGAAAAGGGGACATATCTAAAGAATCATATGATGAAATTGTTAACCTCTGTAAAATATGTTCAAGAGGAGCTGCAAGGAATAGATCAAACAACAGGGATACCACATTTTCAAGAGTTCAAAAATCAGCCAGTGGAGGAGCAACAAGAGCTGAAATAGGTAATTTACTTGAGGATTTTAAAACTGAAATGTTAAGTTCTTTTGCTTCACAAATTGACACCTTGCATATTAAAAAGAAAAAAGCCGAAGCCGAAGCATCTCTGTCCATCTTTTGTTCCAAATGCAGAGATAAGAATCCACGAAGGGAATGCCCATTGGACAAAAAACCAATTTGCACAATTTGTGATAAGGATCATGAAACTCAACAATGCCCTTCTTTACCAGGAATCAAAGCAACATTACAACCAACTGATGAAGAAGATGAAGTTGTCTATCTGTTGACACAGAGAAGGCAATGGCAACCGCGGGGACAAGGTATGAATCCTAATATGCCATTTACATCTTCTAATAATTGGAATAACTATCCTTCTTTTAGTCAAGCAAATTACCCTCCCTTTAACCAAATGAAATACCCAACCTCCAATCAAATGAATTACCCATCCATGCAACAAACAAACCCTCCCTTTGTAAACCCAACAATATGGACACCTTGGCCTTCACAACAAAAACCTTACCTTAACCAATGGAATCCAAATTGGAGAGGTCAACAACCCCCATTCCCAAATCAATTTCCTCAATTTCAATCACAATTTCAGTTGCCACTCCCTTTACCATCAGGTGCTCCATCGAATAATCAAATGATGAGGCCCCAACTACATGTACAACCTAACCCTAACCCCAATAATAAGGCTGTGCAGTGCATTGATATTCAAAACCATCCTATACTTTCTCTTTTCCCTGCACAATGAAATGATATTCATTTATGATCTGGGAAAATAGTAGAACCTATCATTGATGATGTTACCTCCTCTGATTCCGATAAAGAAGAAATAAAAAAACATGATTTACCTGAAGAGGTACAACTATCCTCAAACACTGTTGCTGAAACAATAGAACCACCATTCCCTGAGCGTTTAGCTTTGGCTAAAACTTCTGAGCCACCTGCTTTCAATCTTCTAGGGGAATTACAAAATCTC
This sequence comes from Picea engelmannii, assembly GCA_009831015.1. NCBI lineage: Eukaryota > Viridiplantae > Streptophyta > Pinopsida > Pinales > Pinaceae > Picea > Picea engelmannii. The sequence continues at coordinate 670,078 of ML787350.1, read as the reverse complement.
TATGTCAAAATTCCACTATTACAAGCACTGAGAGATGTACCAATTTATGTCAGAACTATGCGAGACATTTGTGTTAAGAAATCCGATAGGAAAACTAAAGATCCCCTCATAGTTCATGTCATGGGTGATTTGTCTGCACTAATGTTGGGTAAATATCCTCCAGTTAAATATGGTGATTCTGACCATCCTACTGTCACAGTGAAAATTGGAAAAAAAAAAAATCCTTGAGTTTTGGTAGACTTAGGCACTGCTATCAATATTATGACTCTTGAAACTTCACAATTGTTACAACTAAAAAATGAAATCAGAGATACCCCGACCATTCTAGAATTAGATGATTGTTCTACAATCAAACCTGAAGGAGTCATTGAAGACCTAATCATCTCAGTTGAGTCCTGGAATTATCCAGCTGACTTCGTGGTATTACAACCTAAAACCAAGTTGGCGGGTCATCCTCTAATTATTGGAAGACCTTGGCTAGCCACAACAGATGCCTTTATCAGCTGCAAATCTGGTTCAATGAAAATTTCCAATGGATATGAACCCAAACAGCTTACCCTCTACCCTCACGCTACACCCTTGATTAATAATGACAATTCCTTATGGGTGGAATACGATGATCAAACTACTCAACCTATCTTGACTATCGTACAAGCCTTAAGCCTTAAAGATGCCACTGAGGATGAAGTAATCAATAATTTTATTTGTGGACCCTCCTCTATGACTCCAGAAACGCATAATCAACTAGCTGCATTTTTGGAATCAGATACCCAGGAAAACCTTAACTCTAAAGACCTACCTCAAACATCAACTACCATCTCTTCTAAAAGTATACCAGTAGAAATTGAACCTGGCAAAACACTGAATATAAACCCCAACTTAGCAGTTGTTGAAACACAACAATTAATGAAGTTACTTCTTGAACATAAGGAAGCATTCGCATGGGACTACACATATATGAAGGCAATCTCTCTTGAATTATATACTCATCGCATCTATATCAAGGAACATTGTCGACCGATCTGCCAATCTCAACGAAGAATGAACCCTAATTTAAGAGAAATTCTTAAAGATGAACTTCAAAAATTGCTTAATGCATGGTTTATATATCCTATATCTGATAGTGAATGGGTTTCCTCATTGGTAATAGTTCCTAAGAAAAACAGGAAATGGAGAGTGTGTGTAGAATATAGAGCCTTAAATAAAGCCACTCAAAAATATCACTTTCTGTTACCATTCATTGACCAGGTGTTAGATAGTTTGTTAGGGAAGAAATTATTCTCCTTCTTAGATGGTTTCAGTGGGTATAACCAAATCAAAATTGCACCCCAAGACCAAGATAACACCACTTTTACTAGCCCATGGGGAACTTTTGCTTATAGAGTCCTCCCATTTGGACTATGTAATGCACCAGCAACCTTTCAAAGAGCAGTTATAGGAATCTTTTCTGATATGATTAATGACTCTATGGAAATTTTTATGGATGATTTTACCCCTTATGGTGTCTCTTTTGAGGAAGCACTACAAAATCTTGAGAAAGTACTTAACCGATGTATACAATCCCACCTCTCCTTAAGCACAGAAAAATGTCATATGATGATGAGTGAAGGAGTGGTACTTGGACATTTTATTTTATCGCAGGGAATTCAGGTAGATCCATCCAATATACAAGTCATTAAAGACCTTCCTATTCCCAAAACCCAAACAGATGTGAGAAGTTTCTTAGGACATGCTGGATACTATAGAAGATTTATCAATTTTTTTTCCAAAATAACTTCTCCTTTGTTTGTGTTACTTATGAAAAATGTTGAATTCAAGTGTACTAATCTTTTCCAGGAAGCATTTGATGCACTCAAAAATCAGTTATCTACAACTCCTATTCTAAGAGGACCTGATTGGACACTTTCCTTTCATATATCCTCTGATGCTTCAGATACTGCAATAGGAGCTGTCTTGGGACAAGAAGAAAATCATCTCCCTTATGCCATCTACTTTATTAGTAAGAATATGAGTCCTACTGAACTTAACTATACAGTTACCAAAAAAGAATTTTTAGCAATTATCTATGCTATTAATAAATTTCGACATTACATCACTGGCTATTCTACTTTTGTCCATACTGATCACTCAACTATTAAATATTTAATGAACAAATCTGTCACAAATGCTCGAGTCACCAAATGGTTACTATTATTACAAGAATTTGATATTACAATTGTAGATCGACCAGGAAAAGAAAATGTAGTTGCTGATTTTTTTTCTCGGTTAACACATGATGATAATACTCCAGTAGATGATTCCTTTCCTGATGAATTTTTATTTGCAGTATCTGCTCACTCACCATGGTATGAAGACATCACTAATTATTTGGTTGTAGGGAAGTTACCACCACACCTATCCCACCGAGAGAAAAGAAAAATCATTCAACAAAGTGCTTGGTATAGCTGGATAAGTGGGTGTCTTTTCTACACATGACTTGATCAAGAAATCCGAAGATGCATTAGAGAAGATGAGGTTTATGATTTACTAAAATCTTGTCATGATGGCCCTTGCAGAGGGCATTTTGTTGATAAAAGAACAACACATAAAATTCTCAGGATGGGTTATTATTGGCCCTCACTTTTTAAAGATGCAAAGAAATATGTTCGGGCTTGTGATAGATGTCAAAGAATGGGTCAACCTAATCATAGAGATGAAATGCCATTAAACCCCTAGGTAGTACTCGAACCATTTGAAAGATGGGCCTTAGAATTTGTAGGACCCATTAACCCTCCATCCAATCAAAAAGTTTATATATTAGTCTGCACAGATTATATGACCAAATGGGTGGAGGCTAAAGCACTCCATAGAGCTATTGAAGAAGTTGTTGTAGATTTCTTATTTGAAGATATCTTTGTCAAATTTGGAGTGCCTAGAGAATTAGTCATAGATGGAGGACCTCCTTTCACCTCTCATGGTTTTAAATCCACCCTTCAAAAATATCATATTCATCATAGAATGACTACACCATACCACCCCCAAGCCAATGGATAGGTGGAAAGCACAAACAAAGTAATAGAAACCATTCTCACAAAAACAGTGAAGGAAAATTGGAAGGATTGGTCTCAAAGGCTCCCTGAAGCATTATGGGCTTACAGAACTACCTGGATAAATACTATAGGATTCTCCCCCCTATGAATTAGTTTATGGAAAAAGTGTTGTCTTTCCTGTGGAATTTGAAATCAAAACCTTAAGGACTGATTTAGCTGTTAACCTTGATTTGACCGATGCACAGACAGCCAGGTTGCAGCAGCTTAATGAATTGGATGAAAAAAGATTAGATGCCATTCACCAGACAACTATGATTCAACAACAAAGAACAAAATGGCATGATAAAATCATCAAGCATAAGAAATTCCAAAAAGGTAATTGGGCTTTATTGTATGATTCTCGGTTTAAAGAATTTCAAGGGAAACTACGTACAAGATGGCTAGGACCTTACGAAGTGGATACTGTTTTCCCCAATGGAACAATAAGGCTCCTAACAATTGATGACTCTAAAACACTGTTATTAGTGAATGGTCATCGACTTCGTCTATACCAACGCCCCATTTCCAAAGAAGATTTTAAGGCCACATGTGTGGCAGATTCACATTATCTCTTTTTAGAGGAGCCTCTTGCCCCTCATTGCATTTAATTTTTCTGAATTTAATTTTTTAGTATTAGATTAAATTATTTTTTTTTTTATTAATAATCTCTGTCAAGAATGACATGTTACAATTGATTATTTTGCAGATTCTCGATCAAGAAAAGGCCTACCAAGAAAAGGACAATCTTACTACAAGCAAATCCAAGCTTCATCTTGTGAAGCATTGCTCCCTTCTTCTTCAATCCATTCATTTCTCATTCAACATCCCCATTATTTATCCCCTCTCATTTTTTTTTCTCCTTTCCATTCCCCGTCCCCATCTTCCCACTGCTGAAACACCACTCTTCAGCAACATTTTTCTCCATTTTCCCATTGCTGAAACACCACTCTTCAGCGACATTTTTCCCCATTTTCCCATTGCTGAAACACCACTCTTCAACAACATTTTCCTCATTTTCCTATTGCTGAAACACCACTCTTCAACAACATTTTTCCCCATTTTCCCATTGTTGAAACACCACTATTCAACAACATTTTCCCCATTTTCCCATTGCTAAAACACCATTCTTCAGCAACATTTTCCTCATTTTCCCATTGCTGAAACACCACTCTTCAGTAACATTTTCCTCATTTTTCCATTGCTGAAACACCACTCTTCAACAACATTTTCTCCATTTTTCCCGCTGCCGAAACACCATTTCTTCAGTAATACACTCCATTGTTAAAACATCACTCTCCAACAAACATTTTTCCATTCTTTTCTTGTTGCTGAAACACCACTTTTTTAGCATTTCATGTCATAAAAGCATCTTCTTTAGCTCTTTCACTCTCACTTCTCCTATTTTTCATACTACATTCTATCCTTTCACTACCTTCTCCCATGATTAAATAAACGCTTGATACAATTTCTCTCATAAATCCAAAGTTTCTCCCATGATCACTGCAGATCTATTATGGATAGGCACTATATTTTCCGAAGTATGAATCAAAGGTAAAGATGAGGTATGTAAATTTTATATGTAAATACAATTGAACTATGGCTAATGAAAAGATCCCAATTCATTACTACCATTCACTTAAAGTC